>MU399901.1:0-138825 GCA_022578945.1 Hypoxylon fuscum | reverse complement strand
AAATATTTAATAAAATTTATATATTTATATAATTTATATAAACCTTTATATAACCTTAATAAATTATATTAATAAAAATAATTAATTATTTTTAAATTTAATAAAATATATAATTATTATAAATATTTATAAAAAATTAAAAATCATTTTAATATTAAAAATTAATTTTTTAAAAGTTTATAAAAATTTTAAAATAAATTTTTTAATATATTAAAAAAATTAATTTATTATTAATTTAATAATATTTATTATTATTAAAAAATTAAATAATTAAAAATACCTTTTTTTTATTATTTTTTATATTTTTTATATTTTAAATATAATAAATAAATAAAAAATAATTATTTTTATAAGGAAATAAAATATTATAAATAAATATAAAAAAGTTTTAAAATTTATATAATATATTTTAAAAAAAAATAATATGTTTGTTTTTTTAATATTATAAAATTATAAAATTACTTAATTATATTTTTAATAAAAAATATATTATATTAAATTATTTAATTATTTATTAAATATTTTAATAAATAAAATTAAATAAAAAAATTTTTAAATTTTTATTTTAATTAAATAATAAAAATAAATATTATTATTATAAATTATTAAATATTAAATTAAATTATAATATAATATTATAAATAAAATTAATATTTTTAATTATTATTTTATTTAAATTAAAATATTTTAATTATTTAATTTATAAATAAATTATAAAAATTAATAATATTAAAAAAAAAAAAAAATATTATATTATATTTTTTTTATTATTAAATTTTATTTTATAAATATTTTAAAAATATTTTATTTTATATAAATTATTAAATAAATAAAAAAAATATATTTAAATATAATTAAAAATTATAATTAATTAATTATATTTTTTTAATAATTATATTTTTATTTAAATTTATTATTTTTTTTTAACGTTTATTTTTTTTATATAATTATTTATAAAATATTTATATATTTATTACTTTAAGTATGTAGTTAAGGATGAACTAAGCCGAGCTTAAGTAAAAGTAACGAATGAGTTATACCCGATTCGTAAAAAAACAAAGTTAACGTAATACCTTTAACCTTATAAGGTAAGTTATGTCCCTGAAGTCATTTTAGCGGGTCGGCAGCTTCCCACCCCTGTCCAATTCCACTTGGGCTTGCACTGACACCTGGTCCGAGCGTCAGAGGCTTAAAAAAGAATCCATAGTATTAATAAATATTCGGTCGGTATATTCTCGGGCAGCAGCCGCCCAGGAAATGCGCAAATCAAGTCAATTGGATTTCCATAGCATCAAACAAACCAAGAAACAAAAAGACAAAAAAATGCTCATAACCTTCGATTGCCATGCACCCCATGGGTAAGGTACATATGTATGTATTCCTCTCAACTACATCCATTCCATAAGTGTCGCTTAACATCTCAATGGCAGTTTCTCCAGTAAAATAGGTACCTAGCCGGTCCCTCAGCCCCCTCACCCTCTAAAAGCCTGCTGCCCCGGCCATGCCACCGCACCTGCACCCGCGGTCGCGCATGACGTCCTCGCTATTCGCCACCACCGTAGCCGTATGTTTCTTCGTCGTCGCTCTCCCGCACGTACTCCCGTGTCCCGCACCACGGGTAGCATATGCCGACTCGGAGAAAAGCCCCGACGGCACGAAACGACGCCGCAGGAGGAAGCCCGAGCCGGCGGTAGTGAAGGATGGCATCGCTCAGTTCGAGAGCTCCAACGATGACTTCGAGCGGGTTGTCACCGAGACGGGCCCTACCAGGGCGAGAAGGGAAAGAGAGTGCCCCGTACCGAAACCTGGAGGCGTTATTGGCGAGCTGATGGGGTTCACCCAGACGAAAAGAGCGGAACGGAACAGAGGGCCGAGTGACGAAACATAGAATCGCATTGCGTCGAAGGGGCTTCGCCCTGTGACCTCCTAGTCAGAATGCATTATACTGCATAAATATGAACATATCACTCAATCACCAACTACCTTACTTTAGGCCACTAAAAATATAAAAAGCCAATAGTGGCTAGAAATATGGTGATAAGGACAGCCATTCAAAATCTTTGTGTCAAATCAGCCTAGGCAGAGAGAACATATCACGAGCGAGAGCAAGCACTGGGCATGCATCATATTCCTCGGGGCAGAGCCCGGATGAATAAAGTTGCAGTAATTATACCGGGCAAAGCAGCTGGTATTATTGTCTGAAAAAAAAACAAATCGACTTTTATTGACCATTAGCCGATAGCAAGTAGTCGGCAAGTTTGGTGACTCCTAATAACTCCATTCGTATTCCCCGTTCCTCCTCGCAGGCCTATCGTTGGCATGATAGCCATAAAGATTAAGCCGTTCCATCGCCGTGAGGAAGTTTATCCACCGCGCAATATACCATACGATACTGCTCGTTGTTTTAACCGTGCCGATCCGATGGGCCACCGCAGCTACTTTGTCGTCCCACGTCAACTAATGATTAGAGAAGCCTTAGACCAACCGAAGTCCGAATAATGATGCCTCTGTGCCCTCCTAGCTCTGGCCTTCCGCGAAAAAAAAAAAAGAGAACAGAATAGACGCAAGGAAAGTCGTGACTAAATAGTGTTACAGGCAGAGCCAACGAGACAAAACCCCCCGAATTGCTGAAAGGTATCGTCGAACGCAGGAGGAAGAAAAGAGACGCCCCAAGGATGAACGGATTTCTAAGATGCAGATTGCGGCGTAGGCACTTCTGCCTCGTCGTTTTTGCCCTCGTCGAGTTTGGGTCTCTTGGCAGCACGTTCAGACTCGGATTCTTCTATCTTGCTCTTCAGATCCTGGTTTTCCTGTTCCATCTCGTCGAGTCGCCTCTTCAATATGTTCTCCCTCCTGTGGCTATCCTCTAGCTGTCGCTGAATCTCGTCGCGCTGAATACGCTCCTGCGCGGCTTCCTTCGCAGAGTTCTCGGCAGAATGACGGTAATTATCAGCGGTCTGCATATCCTGTTCTAGTTGCTGCAACCGGCCTCTGTACAATTCGTTAACGAGCTCTAGCTCGCTAACGCGTGTTTTTAGGCTCGAATTGGCGGCAATTAATTGTTCATGGGTCTGCGGAACGTCCAATTGCTGGTCGCCATTCATAGGAGAGTGGTGGCCAGGAGAGCCACCGGGAAGTGGGTATTGAGGTAAACCATCCGACTGGAAATGATCCATAGCTTGGAAGGCAGTCAGATGAGGATCATACAAAGATGGAGTCGCGGTGCGCGACACGGGCGAATCTGTACCATGACCGTGGCCGTTGGTTGCCTTCTGTTGAGTCGCGCGAACAGCTGCAAGGGCAGCAGCTGTTGCACTATCATGATTTTGGAAGCCGTTGCCGTTGGTATTAGCCGTTGCAGGGAGGCTTTGCTGTGAAAGAATAGTGAGCATCGTGGTGGGCGGGTGGGCGGGGTCTGAAAGAAGAGCATTCCTTACCTTTTTCTTCACTTGCATGTCCGGTCGCATTGTCTTGACGCGATTTCGGCTCTTAATAACGTCTGTCTTCAATGAGATAGGGCGCGGACGGCCGTGCAGCTTCAAGAACAGGCCACAGGCATTGCAAAGGACCGAGCCTGTCTCGTCGCGACGCCATAGCGGAGTGGTTGAGGTACCGCAGTTCTGGCAGGTTGGCTGCGTAGACGGAGTTTCATTGTTAGCGCCTGCGGCCGTTGTAGGATGCGATGCCATCATTTTGGACAAAAGATAGGGGACTTCCAAGTGGAAGATGAGAGTACTATCAGTGGGTGAAGGTATATCGATATCTGCAACGGGACAACTGGGGGAGATATCGATAGGGAAGGATAGATAGATTGATTAAATTGATAGATTGATTGATTGATTGATTGATAGACGGGAAGATTGAAGAATTTCAGAAAGTGGGTGCTGATAAGGATATAGCCAATCAAGACTAAGCACGGGCCTTGCCTGTACCAGGGTCTAGAGATTTCCACCTAAAAGCCCATGCACGAATGGAAGGGGGAGAGAAAAATTTCCACCATGGAACTTGCCCAATGGGAAACTCTCGGTACAACGTGTTGTACCGCATCAAAAATGGACCTGGATCAACAAATGCAATGCGACAATTCCATAATGAATACTCGCTACACACTCTTTTCGCAACTTTTCAAAAACAGGGTGCTATAAGAGAAAACAACCAGAAGAAAAAAAAGAAGAAAAAAACTGTGACTCACCAAGTTACCAGATGGTGTTGGCGCATGCGCCGCAGGAGAAGAACCGGAATTCATGAAGGGCAAGGGTGCGTTCGTAGCTCTAAAGATGATATCCACGAGTTAGTTCATGTACTCTCTTCAATGTTGTGATGGACCATCTCGTGTCAAGATTCGGGATTGCGATCGAAGGTGATGTTGAATGGTCCGTACTCGCGATTCTTTGAAAAATTGCGTCGGACAACAGGCTGAGGGCAAACCCTTTCTTTTGTTTGGATGGCAGTCCGGTGACGCCATCTCCTAGAGCGCGTTCGAAGATTGGCACCTAAGGTTCCTTCTTTCGCCCTCAGGCTATTATAGCCAGGGAAGTCGCAAACTAACAAGGCGCGAAGCTCCTACCATCACCAGGAATCGCTCTCTTTCTTCCTCGCCAGGAAAATCGGTACGATAGGGTTATAATGTGCTTGCTTGGGCGCGAACTCACCTTAGCTGTGGTGAACTAGTTGTTGATTCCCCGGCTGCCAATGCGGAAACTCCAGGAAGCTGCGCTACCGAGGAGGTCGAGCTTGGACGTGATATCGGCTCCAGTGTTGCCGGTAACGGCGTTGACTGTTGTTCCTCCATGACTGATCTAATGGGTGGTAATGCTGGTGATGCTAGACGTGTCGGTATTGGTGAGCCGGTTGGCGGTAGGCTACTCTCTATTTGCAGCGATGCCACTATAGAGGACGCCGTGATGGTAGATGACAACGTCCCGAGAAGACTCGAGACTAACGATGGTGGTGGGGAGTCGTCGAGGGTAGTAGATATGGGTATTAGTCGAATCGGGTAATGGGGAGGTATCGACGACAACGGTATCCAGCCACTAAAAGGCCGATTGGTATAAAGAACCCTTTAATGTAGTGCTGTATGCCGTGGTAGTTGTAAAATCAACTCGTCGAGAAACCCGCTGCATGCAGAACTGCGATGGGTAAATCGAGATGAACCGATTGGTAATTAGATAGTGGAGAAGTAGAAAGCAGGTTTGGAGATTACAACAATTCTCTCGTAGGTACCTAGTTAACGTAAGGTAGAAAATGAATTGGACGACGGAGAAAGAAAAAGATATCACGCGCCAGGGAAGATGGATGTAGGTCAGATACGTATAATTTCAGAAAAAAAAATATTATCTTAAGAGTACATGGAAGTACAGTACAGTACATTTTATTAAGGCAGGTACCATCTGTCCTCCCTGGTTGCTTTTTCTTTCCGTTTACTCGCATATATTCGATCCTATTTTCTTGGCGGCCGTGTACCGGATCTCGACGCTAAGAATTTCAAGATCATCCGAGTTCTAATTGGTTGAATGGAATTAGGTATGAGATTATCAATTTGACAGTGCTCCCAGCTTCCGTGTTGATCTATTACTAGGTACCTAGGTAGGTATGTAAGTTTTCTAGATTAATCCTATCATCTATGCACATAAGTAACTGCTTGTTTATCGGTAATGACCTTGAACTCTTGAAAAGACCGGCTGCAAGTCGAATATGATTGTTGTCGTCGTACCTTATATACATACCTACCATGTAGTATGTAATTCCGGAGGTAGTGTAGCTACGAGGGCATCAGGACCTATGTACCTGACCAAAGGGCAAGCTGAACTTGAAGCTGATAAGATGCCGCTCGGCCCCATTCTAGACCCGCCCTTTTAAAACTTGCAGTATTACACAAGCCTTTTGTTGAACGCGCTTGCTAACCAGTTTTCAGAGAAGGTCGGTTTAAATCAAGTCGATTCTTCTACCAACAATATAGACATACATATAATGGAATCTACCTAGGGTATTTTTGTTTTACGTGCCAACTTGCATACATAGATTTATGTAGGTACCTTAACTAAATGAATTCCTCACAGGTACATGTACCTACCTATAAGTTTCACAGTGACAATTAGGTACATATAGACAAAGCTCGACTGCAGCTAGCCGTGGTCTTCCAGGTGGATATTGTATATCTACATGTAGGCTCCTCATTATGCCAGTATGCGCTTGACTGAAAGTGTTCATAGTCCTATCCAGTACTTTGAGGCCGGAATTCGCGACTGTAGTACTTATTTACCTGGGCTAAAAAAGGATTTAGCTACTAAACCGAATTCGTTCTCTGGGAGGAGAGGTTAACGGTGTTGAGGAAGGAGCCTAATAACATTTCTACAGTTCCTACAGTTCCTACAGTAAGGCAATTGGTGATGGGGAAGACGTTCCTTTGAACCTCATCCGTTGCCTAAAACTTCGTAATTCCTAAATAATGGTTAGATCTCAGCCGCACTTTATCTTACATACATACATGCACATGCCATGCCTCTACCGATAATCAGGTATTACTACTAAGAAGTAGAGGGGTATGTGACCCACATTAAAAGCTCCGACTACCGACGTCCAAAGCAAAAAAAAAAAAAAAAGTTCGAAGTATCCATTTCAATTTGTTCACGCAGCAATTCACTTCCAACTTTGGTCACTTCACCATCTATTTCATCCAACACCGCTACAATGCCGTCTACGCACAAGAAAGATAAACCTTGGGATACCGATGACATTGGTTAGTATTGATAGGCTAAAGTTTTCTATATCTACTCGGTCTTGACTAAATTATACTCTAGATAAGTGGAAAGTCGAGCCCTTTAAACCTTCTGACAATGCCGGCGGAACCTTTGCCGAAGAATCGTCGTTCGCAGTGTATGCAAACAAATCCCAAGTTCAAGGAAATAAAACAAGTATTAATGCGCACATACAGTCTCTTCCCCAAGTACCGAGAAGTCTACCTCAAAGAAGCCTGGCCCGGTGTCACCAAGGCACTCCAACAACAAGGCATCGCATGCACCCTAGACTTGATCGAAGGTAAGATGAGAATAGCAACTCCTACTTCTCTTGCTAGAGTGGTGGGTGGTTAACTTACTCTTATAATAGGATGTATGACCGTCAAGACCACAAGAAAGACATTCGACCCCGCTTCTATACTCAAAGCCCGCGACTTGATCAAGTTACTGGCACGTAGCGTCCCTGCCCCCCAAGCCTTGAAGATCTTGCAGGACGACGTGGCGTGCGATATAATCAAGATCCGAAACCTGGTGCGCAACAAGGAGAAGTTTGTAAAGCGACGTCAGAGAATACTCGGTCCCGGGGGTCAGACCCTTAAAGCGCTAGAGCTCCTCACGCAAACATACATACTCGTTCAAGGAAACACCGTCAGTGCCCTCGGTCCGTACAAAGGCCTAAAGGAGGTACGCCGTGTAGTAGAAGACTGCATGGCGAACGTCCATCCGATATATCAGATCAAGGAGCTCATGATAAAACGTGAGCTAGCCAAGGACCCCGAGCTGGCGCACGAGAACTGGGAACGGTTCCTACCCAACTACAAGAAGAGGAGTCTGAGCAGGCGAAAGGTGCCGTTCAAGGTCACGGACAAAACCAAGAAGGTGTACACGCCCTTCCCGCCGGCACAGGAGAAGAGCAAGGTCGATCTACAGATCGAGGCAGGCGAGTACCACATCGGCAAGGAAGCGAAAAAGCGCATTGCACAGGAGGAAAGAATGGAGAAGCAGAAGGCCAAGCAGGAGGAGAAGAAGCACCAGCGAGAGCAAGAATTCGTTGCACCGGAAGAGAAGGCGACCGAGAAGAGGAAGAAGAAGCGCAAGACCGAGAGAGAAGAGTAGTAGTCCTCCTTCGGGGATTCCTAGGTTTCATATTGGCTTTTGCCTTCTCTTCAACTTCGACGATACCCAAGACATAATGAAAATGCATCAAAAGTCTTCATTCATCTGTGCAGCAATTGACAGCACAACGTCTTATCAAAGTCGAAGTGCTACGGCTCTAGGATGCATTCAACTCGTGTTTAATCTTCCGCTGTAAGGGTCGATAGCCGAAGGGGGACAAATCAGACGAGATATTTTTACTACGACGAAGCACCAACCGCCTTCTCAATTTCGTAGGTAGCATGGTAGTAGACGCCGCAAGGCGTTTGTAGAGGGAGAAGAATCAAGGTATTTTGAGGCAGACGTTTGAAACCCGAAGGGAACGCCTAAAACACCGATATGCTATTTAGTTCATATCTTGGTTGGTATCTTCCCTGCCTAACCCTGGTTATAATTGAACCACGAACTGCCCTCCAAGTCTTCCTTACCCATCAATTGCCATCGTATCGTCCCCGTCAAACGCGGGGTCTGGTTGCTCGATCGCGACACCCCGCCCGCGTCCAGCCAGCAGTTCCCTTCGAATCTCTGGGCCGATCTTGTGGTGTCCGTGCGTCAGTAGTAAATCCAAGAGAGCTTCTCTTTGATCCTCGGTAATCTCATTTCGGTATCTCTGCGCAAAGGCCAGCAGGCACTGGTGCCAGATCACCGGGAGCTTTGCCTGGGTAGCCGCCCGCTCTCCACTTAGGTCCATGACGTCGCCTTGCTTGATAGATGCGGGATCTACGCTTCGGAAGCGTAGGAAGTGGAATACGAGAGAATCGATGACCTGGTAAGGGAGCGCGTATTTCTTCTCGAGGAGTGTCTTGATGAACACGTTCGTAGCACCTCCGCCCTCGGTTCCTGCAGACGCTTCTCGCGCTGCGATGTCGCATAGCCCTTTGATAGCTGCGCCAGAATGGAGGACTGGTACGGAGATGCGGGCTAGGACGGCCGAGATGATGTGGGCTTCTCTCAGGGTGCAGGTACCGCTTTCGACGAGGGGGAATAGGAAACCTTTGAACCACGCTGCCGGCTTGTACAATGCTTTCTTCAGAGCGTTGAAAAGATGTACGTTCAACTTCTTCGTCTCGTGGATGTCTTCTCGTACACGATCGAGCAGGATCATCTCCATGAATCTTCGGACAACGATTGGTTTACTGGAGACGAAGATCCTCGTGGCCTCGTAGCACGCGTTCGGGGTCCATTGTTCGGGTTTCGTAAGCTCGATGATGTCTTCCCAGTGTGGAACCGTCGGCAATATCTTGAAGGGTTTAGGGAGCTTGCCTGACTTGTACCTCGACAATATCAAACCGATCCTACGTATTGTTAGCGCGCCTAGATAGAATAGAATGATGTGAAGTCAAATGAAATAAAATGAAATCATCACTCGGTGCAACATACTTGGTGTACACTTCTACGACCTTAGGTGATAGCTCGTAATCATCCTCGACAGGTCCTAGTTCTTGACCTCCATCTTGCCCAGCTTCGTGTTGGGCGATTCTTGCCAGAATCAGGTCGGCCAGATTGGTCCCCGGGCCTTGCTCCTCTGTAGAGCCTTGTCCGCCCCAGCCATTTGTCAACAAGGGATCGTCGTCCGTAGGCAAGAACTTGTTGAAAGTGTCCAGATCCTCGGGTTCGATCTCGACCTCGTCTACAATCTCATCCTCGTCACCCCACACATCTGCATCCTCGAACGCCTGGTTGTCTTCTTCGCCGTCCGAGTCGAACCGCGAGTCGAAACCGAATGCGTTTGATTCTGTAGGCGGACGCGGCGGCGCAACGTCAATCTCCTCGGCTAGCTCTCGGCCAATCTTAAGGATTTTCTTAGATGCCTTCGAGTCTACGTAGTTATCTTGCTCCTCCTCGGCATCTCTAGATTTACGCTTAGGGGCTTTTGCGCGGAGGGGCCCGGTGGCTAAGAGATCATCCTCGAGGGGATTATGTCGTCGCATCTGACGGAGTCCAAAGAACGGTGTCACCCCTTTCGGCATTGTGCTTGGGTAGATTTGGTCGGATTTGTTTGGCTCAAGTTTGTTGTATTTCGTATGTTATAACAACGTGGGGCACACAGTTAGAATTCATTTCTCAAAAGGAAATTCAAAAAATTTTGAGGGGTGGGGCGGAACCGTTCCGCCAAGCGACTAGATCCGATACTTACATACTTAATTAAGCCTTGAAATTATTCAGATAAGGCTTAGCGTCTTTCTACCAACGTCATTTTGCTTGAACCCCTCCAAAAAAAAAAAAAAGTTATTCATACGACCCCTCCAGTCAAGATCTATCTCACTCTTAGTCACATTATCGTCTGCATCTTAACTCATAGATTCATTAGCAACGGAAGAAAGCACGTCGAGTATTATTATCATTATTATTATTATCATTATCATTATTCGACGGAGGCTTTAGCAAGATGCCTACTGAACTAGAGGAAGTATGGTCGTTGTAAACTCGTCTACATATATCTTCCTTGCTAATGGTTAATTAGTTAGTTGGCTTCATCACCGACCCTAAACCAGAAATCCGAGCCCTTGCGACAGAGCACCTGGTCTCCTATTCCACATCCCAGCCCAGTATCTTCAAGACAGAAGGGCTGAAGCCTGTTAAGGACCTAAAGCTTCTGGTGAAAGACCATCCGGTATAGTATCCCATTCTAGGCTCGACCAGTAATTCAGATCGGGTTCTAATTAGAGTGCAGAAAATTGCCGAGCATGTTATATCTATTCTAATCAATCTCGCGGCTGACCGGGAGATTTTGGAGTGCCTAGCTACGGATGAAAAGTTCTTGGATGAGATCCTCAGACAGATCATTGTCAGTCAAAGCAAAATCTATCACTAACACCTTGATTCAAGTTTTGTACGATCGACTGGTACTCAACTAACAAGTATTAGATCGCAACTGAGCCCAATGCGAATCTCTTATCCATGTTGCTCGCGAACCTTGCAAAATGGGACTCCCTGAAGAGGATTCTTAACAAGAAGCAGCAGTCGCCAGGCGAACTAGGGTCGAACGATCTAGTCATGAATCAGTTGGTTGACCTATTTGTCAAAGGCGCAGATGGGACGTACAACAAGAACGCCGACTTTGATCATCTAGCTTACCTTTTTGCTGATCTGACAAAGCATGCCGAGATTCGGTATTATTTTGTGCAAAAGCAAGACTACGACGGCGTGGTACCTCTTACAAAGCTCAAGGTCTTTACCGAGTATAAGTCGGACGTCAGGCGGAAGGGGGTTGCTTCCACCATCAAGAATGTCGCTTTTGATATACCTTCACATACATTGTTCCTATCGGAGGACGACATCAACATCTTGCCATATATCTTGTTACCGATCATGGGGAACGAGGAGTACGACGAGGAAGAGACCATGTCAATGCTCCCCGATCTTCAACTGCTTCCTCCTGATAAACAGCGCGATACTGATCCATTCATCATCCAAACGCATGTTGAAACACTATTACTTTTGTCAAGTACTAGGGAAGGCAGAAACCAAATGCGTGATGTCAATGTTTACCCGATAGTTCGGGAAACCCACCTGCGGGTCAGAAATGAAGGCGTTCAGGACGCCTGCGAGCGGTTAGTCCAGGTCCTAATGCGAGACGAAGCAGACCCAGAAAAGGTAGATCGCATCGAAGAAGTTGGACAGGGCGAGGACGACGACAATCAAATTATTGAAGTGTAAATAGCACAGCATGTGTTTATTTGCCCGCGATTCATTGGGTGAAGTTATCGCATGCTGACTACTTCAGTATGGTCAGAAGCTGGTGGTTGCTTTAGTCGCTTCGGCGATGCGAAAGCGATTACCGAAAGAGGCCTTTTGAGAATAACTTGCCCTACTTTGATTCATCCGACCACGCCGCGTCGAGATAATTCATAAGCACAAGGCTGTTGTTGGATGCGGTAACCTTGAGACTGGGAATTATGGCTGATGGTTGGGATGTACCAATAAATACTGCCCACGCAGAAGGTTCTGTTACATCAGCCAAGGCGAGTCACGGGCCTAGGCATCATTTCTGATTACTTAGGAAGCCCCAATCCTAAAGCCAATGGGCTGCCCAGGTGGATTTTGCGGCTAGCATCGAGTTCTGACTATAACGCCTATAGCCGAATCCGAGAACGTTCTACGAAAGGCATCCAACACGTGCAGAGATTATAACCGTCCATTTAGCGATATCATGACCGGCTAGCCAACATCTAGGTTATAGCCCAGTAGACTTCAAATTCATTTCCCATAATTTCTAAATGTATCAGGCAAAACGGACCCGCGATCAAGCTTTTCCCAAGAGAACCTAGTTACGTATCGTCGAAACCGAGGGCTTGGGATCGGAAGGTGACTGCTAAATCAACCATTCATGATTGGTTAACGCAGTGGGATTTTGGAACAATGAACCAATCTTGAATTTCTCCATCTAGCTGCCAAAGAGGGAACCAATTCAGCTGCGCATATGGGCATAAGGCATACTGAGGACTCAAGACGCTGAAGTCTCGAGAGCGTGGACGAATTCTCGCATCTGATTGGTATTACCACATTTCCAGCAACTCCCTGTTGGCGATTTACGTACTAGCTCAGTTCTTTTTCAATTTTGGCCCGAACATGACCACTTTCATAGTTCCAGGCGAGGTATTTCCCACTCGCTATCGCTCGACCTCGCACGGAATTTCGGCCGCATCTGGGAAAATTGGGTCAATCATCGGCCAGGGTGCTATCTCCATCCTCCGCACCACGGGAGGTACCACGGACAACCCTAGCCCCTGGATGGATCACGTGATCGAGATATACGCGCTGTTCATGCTTCTCGGTGTCTTCACGACGCTCTTCATCCCCGAGACCAAGCGCAAGACCCTAGAGGAACTCTCGGGCGAAGACCAACCATCGCCTTTGACTGCCGTTACCGAGCGCAGCAACACGAAGACCAGTCAGTCTCTGTAAATTCTACTAGTAGGCAAATGGCCTTTTTGGGAAGAAAACTGTACGAAGAACGTAGGGCGAAGGTCGTTTGATAAGCTACATAATGTCTACGTAACGGGTTTGTTTTGTGGATACATGTCGCCGGTATACACGTCTGGTTCCTTATGTTTTTGTGTAACATAAGAGTAGTATACCCTTTTAATTGCGTGATCTTGTGTTCAAAGAGCTATGCAGTTGTAGCCCATGATTTCATTGAAGTTGCGGGCATAGTAAAACTAAGTCTGCGATGTTACAATATCCACCTTTGTCTTGTCTAACGTCGAATTAGACTCGATAAAAAGCCGGATGGCATTGCGTATAGTAGCTCAGACGAAACACTTACAGAAAGCGACGTAGTCCTTGATGTGCTTTGCCTTTTCGAAGGGCTCAGGGTAATACCACGCAGCATTTGTCAACTCGTTATCTAGGATGGCTCGTGTCAGCCTAAGACATCGGACTCTTCCAGTCGCTCAGCATCTATATTCATACCTCCGACCTTCAGTGTGTAGTAGCTCGCATCACCCTTCCACCCGCAGTGCGTGTGCAGGTCCGTCTTGCTAAAGTAATCGGACTTAATGGACGACGGCGGAAAATACACGTTGCCCTCGACCAACTCGTAAGTGTCTGACTCGGCTAACACCGTGCCATCTACGGTTGCTTGGACGTGTCCGGAAGGCATCGTTATATCTTTACTTCTTTGTTTGTAGGTAATACTATGTAGTGTGAGAGGTCGGCTATGTTAGCGAATGAGGCTCGAGGCATTTGAAAGGCCGGCCTCCACATCCCCCGCCAGATTTTCTCCCGATGCCCGAGATAGGTCCATTCTTCCCCACTGTCTCCAGGCTTCTCCAACTTGTTGTTACGCTAAACCTAGTCTTAGTTCAATTAGCGGAACCAACTGTCGGCATTATTTAATCTTGTGAGAGCGTCGGTCACCAAGTCCATTTTAAATTAATTTTGAACTTTTTTTGATTGTATATCATTTCTCGTTGCCTTTCTTGTCTCTTCATCTGCAGCTCTGTATACAGGTACCAATCGTTGTGTCGCCAGCATCCAAACACCTGATATTCCGAATTCTTGTTTCACGAGAAGTTACGTCATCGCAGGGAGTTTGTGGAACGAGTGGATCGTGATGGCGCTTTCAGGAGTTGAGGTTTCCAAGCATGATAGTAAGGAGTCTTGCTGGGTGGTGATACATGTAGGTCACGTCAATATAAGATGGCCAGTTTCATCGCCGCTGACTTAGGATTCTCAAGGGGAAAGCATATGATGTCACGGAATTCTTACCAGGTCAGAATATTCTGATTCTCTCCACACGGCACTTTTGAAGCTGATAAGTCTATAGAGCACCCTGGTGGGATGGGCATTATCTTAAAGTATGCCGGGAAAGATGCCACTGAAGAATTTGAGCCTATACATCCTCCGGATACCTTAGACAAGTACCTGGACAAGTCGAAACATTTAGGGTCCGTCGATATGTCTACCGTTGCTAAGATCAAGGAGGAAGAGGACCCAGAAGAAGCGGAGCGGCAACAGCGCATTTCAGATAAGCCGTTATTGTCACAATGTTACAACCTGATGGATTTTGAGTCGGTCGCTAAAAAGGTCATGAAAAGAGGTGCATGGGGGTACTACTCTAGTGCTGCGGATGACGAGATAGTACGCGAACCAACCCCCCCTTTCCGACAGATTGGGATAAAAGCTGACATAACTGGCAAGACGTTACGGGAGAACCACGAAGCTTTTCACAGGATCTGGTTTAGGCCAAGGATTCTCGTTGACGTTAAGCAGGTGGATTTCACGACCACCATGCTTGGGACTAAAGTTGACATGCCCTTCTACGTCACAGCGACGGCGTTAGGGAAGCTGGGTCACCCCGAGGGTGAAGTATTACTAACCAGGGCCGCGAAGAAGCACAACGTCATACAGATGATACCCACCTTGGCATCGTGCTCTTTCGACGAGATCGTGGATGCAGCGGAAGGGGACCAAGTACAGTGGCTGCAGCTCTACGTCAACTCGGACCGGGCCATCACCGAGCGTATCGTCAAGCACGCCGAAAAACGAGGTTGCAAGGGGCTGTTCATCACGGTCGACGCGCCGCAGTTGGGAAGGAGAGAGAAGGACATGAGGTCTAAGTTTACCGACAAGGGATCTAACGTCCAGTCGGGTCAGGAGACGGATAACTCGCAGGGCGCAGCACGTGCCATATCATCTTTCATCGATCCGGCGCTGTCGTGGAAGGACATCCCGTGGTTCCAGTCCATCACCAAGATGCCCATCATCCTAAAGGGTGTGCAGCGGGTCGAGGATGTGATCAAGGCGGCCGAGTGCGGTGTGCAGGGTGTGGTGCTCTCGAACCACGGCGGGCGGCAGCTTGACTTTGCGCGCTCCGGCGTCGAGGTATTAGCCGAGACCATGCCGGTGCTGCGGGAGCTCGGCCTCGACAACAAGATCGAGGTATTCGTGGACGGCGGGGTGCGACGTGCGACCGACATCATCAAGGCGCTGTGCCTAGGTGCGAAAGGCGTGGGCATCGGCCGCCCGTTCCTATATGCCATGTCGGCGTACGGCGTCGACGGCGTGGACCGCGCGATGCAGCTCCTCCGGGACGAGATGGAAATGGGCATGCGCCTAATCGGCTGCACGAGCGTAGACCAGCTCAACCCTTCGCTCGTCGACGTCCGGAACCTGGGCAGCCACGTCACCAGCGTGCCGAGGGACCACCTCGGACACAAGGTCTACGACCCCCTCGTCACACCTGGGTTCAAACCTCCCAAGTCGTCGAAGCTATAAATATGTTTGTTGTTCCAATCTAGGAGATACCTGATCTACATACCTATGTGAATATATCCATTTGTGCGTTGCGGGTGGATGTGTTTGATCCATGTGTACGTGCATTACCTACATAGGTATTTCTGTAGACATTGATTGATTGATGCGGCGTCTATGGATGCAGTTGAAACTCTTGTGTAGCCTGCAAAATTAGCTAATAGGTACCTAACATATGCTATGTAACCACCTGCATGTACCTAGCCTAAAGGTGGCTAGGTACCTACATGTAGTGTCGGTCTTATCCATCACATGAGAGACTTGGACTCTTCCACAATATTGCAATGTACGACACTCCCCGGGATGAAGTCATGAAAAGTGTGAAAGAGAAAGGGATTTAGATATCAAATTGGTATCATTTCTCGTTAATTCTAAATTTTGTTTTATGTGTTGTATTTTCAGTATTTATTTTTATTTCATAACTTTTTTTTTTTATAGCTTATCGTTTATTTATTATTATCCAGTGAGACTTAGCAAGGAGCCTATCACAGCCTATTCCAATTTGCTGGATTATCCGTCACCTCTGTAAAGCAGGGTCGACCTGGTGACCTTTTGATGACGAGACGAGTCAGCGTGTGCTTCCCGCAAGACTAAAGCAACTCCAAAGTCTAATATAAAGTCACGTTCCCATATATATTTGTCTCTCTACCTCTCTGGTTCATCATTGTCGAAATTGATACTGCGTGAAACGTTATCATTTACACCTTTGCGTTTCCGCACCTAATTGTGACTGATAACGACTCCTTACCGCGTAGGAATAATAGAGCGAGGCTACATACCTACCTACATTCAATACACCACCATCCTTACCTCTTTGACCTCCCGTCGGGATATCCCATCCGCAGATAGCCGTTTTCGAAAAGGAGCATGACGATCCAGACCCAGACCCAGACCCAGACCCATACAGAGTCCCGCCATCACAAACCACAACACACAACATTCCCGGATATCTACCTAGGTACCTAACCTTAGGTATTCCATACAAATTCACCTATTTCCCACACTTCCAACCATGTCCTCCCTCGAGGCCAAGATCGTTGTCCTCGGCTCGCAAGGCGTGGGCAAGACTTCACTCGTGACGCGTTACTGCAAAGGCTCCTTCGATCCCGCCCAGACTACGTCGACTGTGGGTGCGAGCTTTATGACCAAGAGAGTCATCGACGGCGACACTGACACCGTCGTCCGTCTACAGATATGGGACACAGGTAATAACCACATAATTGGGGAAACTCGTAGCTTGATTAGGTGCTGACTTTTTTGTTTTATTTCTTGTTTGAAGCTGGACAGGAACGTTTCCGCTCCATCTCGCGCCTGTAAGTTCACGTCGTCTAGTAATATTCTGTTTTGATGTTTCGGTATTAACTTGTGATGACTACGTAGGTACTATCGTGGAGCTAACGCCTGCATTCTCTGCTACAGCATAACCGATGCGCAATCGTTCGCTGAGATGGGCATGTGGCTCACCGAGCTTCGTCGCAACCTTCCACCCGATATCGTCCTCCACGTCGTCGGAACCAAGGCTGACGTTGTCGCACGCGACCCGACTCGCCGCGAAGTACCCTTCGAACGCTGCATAGCATATGTCGCAGACAACACCGCCCCCGGTCTAGGATCAACACCACCCCCGACAGCAACATCCACCGGTCTAACAGGCCTGCCTCCCGGACCAGGTGCAAGCCAATCAAGCATGACACCAACCCCAGCCGCATCCAGCGCACAGGAACCCCGCAGCCCGAGTAGCAAACGGAGCAGCGGCTTTTGGGTTCAGGATGTCGGCTGGGATGCCTGTCACGAGATCAGTGCCGAGAGTGGTGAGGGTGTCGAGGAAGTCTTCAGAGTCGTCACGCGCAAGCTCGTCGAGCAGAACCGCAAGATGCAGCAAGCCATACTGGCCGCCACCGCTACCCCGGGTACTCCAGGATACGAAGGCGGGGTGGACTACTTCGACGGCGTCAACCCCCGCGGCAGTTTTCGCGTCGGAAAGGACCGTCGAAGCTGGCTATTCTCGCCCGCTTTCTCGCCCGCTGTCACTGTCGAGAACCCCGCCAATGGAGGTACAGATCATCAGCGTCAAGTGGACGAACAGGGGCGGAGGGGCAGGAGGTGCTGTTGATTCTGTTTTTTCGGCATCGCAAAATGACATGACCAGACATGAGCATAATAAGGCATAATGAGGCTTGAAGGCTGCGGAAAGATTACCGACCTCCATCTCCCCACGGCCATTATGAGATACCCGGAGTTGAGCACGTTTTATGAATTCACTACACAGGAAAAAAACGAAATCCATGGGGTCAAATAAGGGCATAGTCTAATGATTAGGAGGCAATGGCGTTTGGACAGGCAGGCATATTTCGGATCGGCATGGGAGTTGGGTCATGACCCTCGGTCTTTGATCTTTGTACCATTCTTGTCACGGTAACGATTATAATTGGCTTCTCCCACGAGACACGAATGAATTCGAGGCATTTTCCTTTCCCCCTCACAACCGCTTTTCTTTTTCCCCGCTCTCAAGCCGCTCTTCTAGCTTCGCATGGGGACATTTACAAAGCCAGCAGTTATAGTCATGACTGCCTAGGCAAGTTGCTAAATCTACCCACCTAGTATATTTCTGCGGAAAGGACACAGAAAACGGATGCACCGTCTAGGCGCAAGGCAACTAGCTAGAATCAGGCATCATGTCCGTACTTAAGGACAACGGCTGGAAATAATATATAATTCTGACTCGATACCCTTACCGACTGTTTTCAGGAGTTACGTGTTGTAAATGTGCCGATGCCAAATTCTCCAAGTATCTTAAACCTCGCAATGATTGACTACCTACCTACCTAGGTCATGATCTTGCGGAATCTGTGGGTTTCGGTAAGAAACAATGGGCATACACAGAGAACCAGTAGATCATCAAAGCGATAGTAGGGAATGGATGGTTTCAACACCTAGGTACCTGGATAGAAATCCCTAAATAATGCTATATTGAGAGAAAGAGGGCTAGGATGGCTGGCTTGTATTCTAGACGTGCACAGCATTTTATGTTAATCCATTCGGAACATAATTATCCATACATTGTCTATCCTTCACATCCCCTGATCAATCTTATACCGGCGATGCACTCACTCAAAACGCCCGGCTATGCTGAGCTTTGGTGGCCCTGCTGTACTTGTTTCCCCTTCTTAGACTTATCCACGTCGTCGTCCACCTTGGGCAGGGCCGGTATGTCTACACCTAGCAGCCTATACTCCATGCCGATATACGCATCACTCAGGACCAAGACGTCAACCTTCCTACCGTTACCGTGCCTCTCCGGCTCGGGGAGTTTGAGTGTCGACTTGGCCGTGGGCTTCGATCCGATCTGGACAGAATTCGATTTCGAACCCGGACCCTGGCTCCAACCCGCGCGCTTCACGCCTAGAATCTCGTCACGAGCGACATCACATAACACTACGAACCAACCCTCCGTCTGCGGTTTGGGATACCGCGGTGCGTAGATACGGGCTTCGCGCTCGACGACGGCGTTGAGGCGTTTGAGGGAGACGCTGAGGGACTGCGCAGTCACGTTCTCCACCCTGACGTTGACGTTGGGCAACACGGAAACGGCCCGAGCAAAGCGGCTTTGTTGGGAGCTCGGGATGTTAAGCTTCCTGGCAAGGTCCTCCACCTGCGGCCGATTGAAGCTGCTAATTTTCTGAAGGGCAGGCTGATCCTTAACGTGGACAGGGGTTTTAACACCAGGAAGGATAGCCAAGGGTGAATCTTGGGGCCACCGAGCTGACTTAACACACTGGAGTAACTTTATCATCTCAAGACAGCTGGACAAGTGACCTAGTTCCGTTAAAACGTCGATGGACGCCTGGATGATACGAATAGCTTGGTCCAGAACACTGGTCTGGTCGCCGACGTAATCTGTGATAGGAAGGTCGATGCGTGCCATATGTGCTTGGAGAAGGAGGAAGGCCTTCACGTGAGGATCCCAC
This sequence comes from Hypoxylon fuscum, assembly GCA_022578945.1. Taxonomy (NCBI): domain Eukaryota; kingdom Fungi; phylum Ascomycota; class Sordariomycetes; order Xylariales; family Hypoxylaceae; genus Hypoxylon; species Hypoxylon fuscum. The sequence continues at coordinate 119,207 of MU399901.1, read as the reverse complement.
ATAGGCAAACCAAAGGTATTGCCTTCGAACGGGAGGTTCTTCGACAATTCGGCATTGATCAGATCTTCGTTATGACGGACGGGAAGCTCGTCGTACTCTGTTGCACGAGACATCCAGGACAGGACATCTAAGAAGCTGGCTTTTGGTTTCGCTTGTTTAGCCAGATGACGGATCGTCTTGTGCGACAGATAGTAGTAACTCATGATCTTGCCCAAGGGGGTCGGGTCTACATCCCCGTTGGGGTAAAGTTCGACACACTGGGAGGTAGCAAGTTCATCTAAGGACTTGTTAACCATATCAATCATGAAATCGTTCGCAAGCTGTTGAGCAGCTATGGTGTTATGTTCGTCGGCGGATATCTCAAGCCCATAGTATGAAGGGTTCTTGTGCAGCCGACGGAAAAAGAAAGTCCAGGTCAAGTAGTCAAGCGCATCTTGCTTGGTCCTGATCGTTTTGGCCGATACCTCTGCACACAGATGGTTGCCGAGGACTGTATGTAGGGATGATTCGACTGGGAAGCCGGTATGTAAGAAGTGCTTGTAAAAATCCTTCTTCGAGTCCTGGGTGAAGATGCGCGCAACGCCAGAATTGTCGAATTGTGGACGACCAGCTCGACCCAGCATTTGCAGGACATCGGTCAGATCCATATCCTTATAGCCTTCAATCTTCGCGTCGTAAAACTGTGTTCCCTTGACCACGACCAGGTGGGCAGGAAGGTTAACACCCCAAGCCAATGTGCTTGTCGCGATCAAGATTTGGATCTTGTTGTTCAAGAAAAGCTCCTCGGCTAGTTGGCGATCTGATTCGACAAGACCTGCGTGGTGAAGCCCAATTCCAAAGTTGATCGCCTCCTTCAGCGCATCATCCTTGACCCTAGAGAGATTAAGCTGAAGATCATCTTCCGACATATTGACAAAACGCCTAGGATTGTCCTCCATGCCACAGAAATTGATCAGATCCTTCGCTGTCAACCTAGTCTGCCGCCGGGACGGCACGAAAACAATAACAGGCTTATCAGGACTATGAGTCTTGATCGCAAGGAAAGTCGGCCGATTCATGGATTGCATCAAGGGACAGAATCCCCTCACTTCCGGAAAGCCATCAATGTACAGTTCCAGGGGTACGGGCCGTACCGAGTGTCGAAAGTTGAATAGCCCTTGCTTGACTCCGAGCCAGTTCGCCAAATCTGTCGCATTTGCACAGGCGGTAGACATTCCCAGAAGCCTGACAGAATTCTTCGTAGATTCGGCGATATAATTCATACGAGATACGATGATCTCGAGAATCGGACCTCGATCTCCAGCAAGCAAGTGAATTTCATCAATAACCACGAGTGAGACTTGACGGACGTAGCCTCTCGTTTGCCAACTACGAGAGATACCGTCCCACTTCTCAGGTGTTGTGACGATGACATCGGCGTCCTTGATAGTCCTTGTGTCTGGTGTGTTATCGCCTGTCAACTCAACCAGTTTAAGACCCAGCGGACCAGCAAGCCGAGCACCCCAGTCCTTTACTCGCTCACGTACTAGGGCCTTCATGGGAGCGATGTAAACCACTTTGGAGCCTGGCCGCTCCCGGAATGCCCACCACATAGCCAGTTCTGCAGCCACAGTTTTACCGCTACCAGTTGGAGACCCTAGCAGCACGTTGGCTGATGTATGGTATAGCGTGTGGAATATCTGCGTTTGCATAGGGTTGAAGTATTGAAACCTCTTCGCATATATCTCCTCCAATGCTAGGTTCTTGAGGGCGCTGATTGGCAGTGGCTGCAAGTTCAACAAGTCCGTATACACGCTCTCTGTGTCCGGACGGATGAGGTGTTGGAAAGAGACAGGGTTGACCGTCTCTGCTCCAAGCCACTTGTCTGATACCGCCCTGACATAAATCTGGTTGGGTAGGGGATCCGACAGAGGAATCGTGAAGTTGAGTTCGTGGTCATCGTAGAGCTTCCGCCTGTTCAGTATAAAGAACTCGTGGTGGTAAATTTCAGAGGTCTCGGAATTCTCAACCCAAACGTAAAAGGACTCGGATGTCCCATGTACTTGGTCGTTCCATCTGAAGTCTGGCGTTATATAAAGCTTGATCCTTAACACATCCCGGTTTAAAGGAGCAATCTCAGCCTCGACAGATACTGTTGGGAAGTTGTCCATAATCCTAGCTATTCTCTTGCCAGCATTATTGTTATGTACGAGGCCACCAATCTCAGCTGCGTCCATATCGCGCATAGCCTCAATAGTCAGAGTTTCTTTTGCGTCGATCTGGTTGAGAACCGACTTGGGTAGGTCGAATTGATGTAGTGGGTGCTGAAAAGGCCAAATTCGCTTCTCGATAGACTTTGCCAGGGTTAGCAAGACTAGACACTGATGACCCCATCGTCTGTTTAGTGCAATCATGAACAAGGCACGACAGATCCGTCCAGCTTGCTGGGCCACATAGTTTAGATCATTTCCTAAGGCAAAGTCTTCTGGTTGTGCCCGAGAAATGTAAGACTGCAACAGAATATTGGTTTTTGCTTGGGGTGTATCAATTCCTTTACCAACATCGCAAGGTGCAGCATCATTCCTTAGCCTGGTCAGCTCATCAGCCTCGCTGTCTCTAGACTGAATGTTATCGAACTCTCCGCTCTCACTGATCATCTTGAGGATGTCTGCTTCTGTTGCCTGGGGTCGCATCATTTTGTTGAAGATCTTTATGCTTGTCTGCAGGATGTAATATTGACTAGCGATGCGGCCAATGTCTTTGCTTCTCAGCTCCTCGGTGATCTCGTTGAATATAATCATTTGGCTCTGTTGCAAAGTTCTAGCTGCCTGGATAGCAAGCTGCCGTCGCCTCTGGACAAGTGTCGGGTCATCTCTAATCTCTGACCATTCGATCCCATAAGCCATGGGACTTCTCTGCATACGAACAAAGAGATAAGAATAACCAATCCACTGCACTGCCTCCGGGATAGAAGTGACAGTACCTAATGCGACCTCGGCATTCAGATTATCAACCAATTTCGAAGAGAACTTAGACTCGATAGGCTGCTGCTCGGTGACTGCCCTCAAGTAGTGGTCTAGCTTGTCTGCTGTCGTGCAGATCATGCCAATCCCCGTGTCCTCATACTGGGGTCTTCCAGCACGACCGAAAATTTGAAGCACGTCGAGGATTCCAAGGTCCACGAATTTACCGTCTTGAGCGCTATAAACCTGAGTTCCCTTGATGATCACTGCAGCGGCCGGCAAATTGACACCCCATGCAAGTGTTGCTGTACAGCAGAGTACTTTGATAACCCCCTCGCCAAACAATTTTTCCATGAGGTTTCTATCCGATCGAGTTAGACCGGCGTGGTGTATGCCTAAGCCCTTGGACAAGAGGTCCCTAAGTTCTCGTGCCTTTGAAGTTTTCATGTCTCTGACGGCCTGTTCGTAGTATGGATGTCCTACCGGGTCGAACAGATCCACAGTATTATCCTCGGTAGCTTTCTGGTAGAGCATCTTGGCTGTAAGGAGCGTGTCTCTTCTGGAATGGACAAATACCATGATTTGATGATCTTGCTCTAACATGTCCCTGACCTTCTCAAAAGCCACAGTGTCAAGGTTATCTCTGGACTGCCTTGAACCGGCTTTGCCTTTGACCCCAATAAAGTGTTGCTCGAGGGGAACTGGGCGGAATGAAGCATCAAAGTAGAAAAGTCCAGCATATCTGTTAACTTTGAGAAAGTCGGCAACATCGACATAATTCGGAAGGGTAGCACTGAGTCCGACTATGCGGATTAGGGACTGTGTGCTCTCAACTTGCCGTTCCGTCCGCGCTACCAACGACTCCAGGACAGCGCCTCGCTCGTCGTGAAGCATATGGACTTCGTCAATGATGAGTAGTCTGACCTTTTGAACGAGCTCAGTATCACCGGTTCCCTTTCTGGTGACAACGTCCCACTTTTCTGGAGTGGTCACGATGATTTGCGTTTGCACGATCTCGGATTTGGTAAGATGCATATCTCCCGTATACTCGCGGCATTGAATACCAAGCCATGCGAGACGCTTGCCTAGCTTCTCTGTGATTTCCGCAGCTAATGCCTTCATTGGAGCAACGTAGACGATCTTGAAATCCCCGGTATCGACTCCAAAATCTGTTGTCTCCGTGTTCTCAATAGGATTCGGGGTTACGTACTGACTAATTGTTTGCAAAATGGTCAACATGGCTGCATCAGTCTTACCTGCACCGGTGGGGGCACATATTAACATATTCTCGCTAGACTTATAGGCCACGGGGTAAACTAGACTTTGCATTCTGTTCAGCGTCTTGTAGCCTTTGAAGGTTTTCCGACAAAGTCCGTCCATGTCGGAAATATTGATGAGCTTTCGACCAGGAAGAAGAGTACCAGCCTTCCCGGCAGGAATGGAGTACTCTTCATACTTCTCAAACTGCATTCTCTCGCTGCCAATTGGCAGGCCATATTTCTTCCCGGCATGGCTCAGGGTGTTGCCGGCGCTGTGCGCCTTATATATGTGCGGATATTGAACCTCCTTGTGCATGCTAGGAGCTAGAGTAGCATTTTTATGTTCCATGTCTTTTTGTCGAAGCGCTTCATCCCGCTGCTGTTTGGTCAAAAGCCGACCGGTTGGCTTTTGCGATTCCTGAGCGGCGAAGCTTGAGGTTATTTCATGCCTGTGAGATAGCACTTCAATGACGAAGTCAAGGTCCTCAAAACCGACCAGGTCAGTGAGTAGAGATTGCAACTCGTCCTCGGATCTGGAAGAGCTTATTACTTCTAGAATCTGTGCCTGAAATGCATCGGAAGACAGGCCGTTCTTCTTGGCAGCGATACTGGACGACTGCTCTATAAACCAAGTTGTGCCATACGTTTCGTCGTCGAGCTGGCCGTTGGTTTCCTCAATAAAATCGCTACTATAGAAATCCTCCTCGGAGTCGGCTATGAAGTCCCACACGTCATCGCCACTGTTACCAGAGGTGAATTCATCGTCATCCAAATCGAGATCAATGCCTAGCTCCTTCTCGATAGATATGTTTTTGTTGGGCAGTTTTAGATCTGCTAAAGCCGCTTTCATGGCGGCGAATTGCTCGCGCCATCGAGCTTCCGCTTCGCTCAAGGACGAAGACGACATTTCGTATGTGGTAGATTCTAGTGAGAAAGTGTCATAGGTGCTTCTTAGATGTTAGATGGATGAATCTTGGGATGTCACAACAAGATACTAATCTGAGCGAGGAGATAATTTATATGGCAGTACCCAGGTAGGTAGGCAGGTAGGTATTCTGATGACTGTTCGGCGTAACCCAAATGTACGACTCACCTAAACTCCCGAACATTTGAATGATTCCCCGCTATTTTAAGTACCTATCGCCCCGCCACAGGCGCCACACCCCCACCTGCTTAGGTGACGTTCAGCCTAGGTTAGTACCTGCTAGGTACCTAGGTAGGTAGACTGATGTGTGGATATGTATGTGACACTCAATCGTCACACCTCCAAATCCATTCCAACCCTTCCCACATACTTGATATTCATTCCAAGCCGCTTTCCTGTATGCTCTTCTTCTGAGGGCCCATTTCGTCGGCATTGTTACCAGACCACATATCTTGTCGAATCAATCTGTTTCCCTTGGCTCATAGCCGCTCGTCACCATGCAGCTGCATTTCATTGGGGTGCGTACATGCTATGCTCTATGGTGATCGTCTCGACCCAGCAGTCGTGCCGCAGCATGAAGAATGTGTCCAACAACATACTGATTAATATATAGATTATCCAAAATGACCACCAGCCCGGCCGCGAGCTATGCACCGCGAACGAAGTGCGAGCCCACTTCGGCATATTAAAAATGACAGTGTACGAATGGCCCGACCACGAGAAAGAGAAAGAACTGACCTGAGCCGTCCTAGCGTGCGCGAGTTCATGTACATGTATGCGAAGACATTAGCCGAACGAACGACTCCGGGCCAGAGACTAGACATCGAGGAGCAAGGTGCGAATATCACAGCACCACATTTAAATGCGTCAATCTAAAAACGACTGGACGGAGAGCTAATTCTAGACCAACTAACATAGATAAGCAATGCACATTTCACGCATACGCACGCACCGAAGGCGTCTGCGGTATCGTCGTCACAGATCTCGACTACCCCCCTCTTGTGGCTCACAGACTGCTGAACAAAGTCCTGGACGACTTCTTGACGGCGCACCCCCGGCCGAAGTGGCCCGACGCATCCCGCAGGCCGTCTGGCCCTGACGATCAACTCATCCCCATGCCCGAACTGCAAACCTATCTCAAGCAGTACCAGGACCCCTACCAGGCCGACAGCATGTTGAAGATCCAGCAGGAGCTCGGAGAGACCAAGATTACCATGCACAAGACCATCGAGGCCGTCTTGGCGCGTGGCGAGAAGATTGATGATCTGGTCGCCAAGAGTGAGGGATTGAGCACCCAAAGCAAGATGTTTTATCGTACGTTGTCCCTCTTCCGGAAAAAGAGGAAAGAGCCTATGTTGAATAAGAAATATGCTAACCTCTCGTAGAACAAGCCAAGAAGCAGAACTCGTGCTGTGTTCTCATGTAGATATCATCATTGCTGGTTGCTGGTTTATAACTAGCATTTGTTGGAGGATTAGGGGGTCTCTGTTTAAGCGTAGCAGTAGGGGATATGCTAGTTTGGTATGTGAAGGTCGTCTTGTTTTTGCCTATCTTCATACCTTAAGTATTTTGTCTGCCCGGACGTTTTATCGGAGTGGATCGATTCATTCGTTGGCACATCATTGGTATTACTGTTGAGGTTTTGTGAATTGGGAGGACGTTACGCAGACATGACTACATAGAAAACCCGACAGACAACCGGGCACGCACAATACGAATACTTGATCAAGCATACCGATACAAATTCCAGTGATCCCTGCGAATTCAGTGAATAAAGGGGATAAGGGGGATAAGGATTAGTTTCAAAATTTGACTATCACGAAATGAATCGCGCCCTAATTATCTAAAACCCCTATTTTTTTCTTCCCATTCCTATTAGTCTCCCGTCCGCCTGTGACAGCTCAGTCAGGGTATCAGACGGTTACCATCAAGGCGCACCGTACCTTCTGTCGAATTCCTCTTCGTAACATAAAAACCATCCATGATAATGCGAGTCGCAGACTCTTTAGATTATCCTCCAAGGGTATATTCCCAGACAAAACACAATTTCCTCCAAAATCCTTAAGCCTTTCTCTATATGCGCAGTCCCAACGAGAGACGCCATCGACGCCGAGAAGTCAATTGTTGAACGAATATCTTCAAAAAGGTACGCAATGAAATTATGATGCTAGTATGTGTGGTTGTGTATGTGTGAATTAGTTCCGAGTCATATTACGCTCCTTCTAAAACAACGCGCTCACTCTTCCGATGCTGCGCTAGATGGGGTGAATTTGTCTCCTCGGGGATGATGAAAGTCGGCGTCGAGCTCTTCGTTTCAACGAGCCTCTCGTTCTTACCCATCGCTATCTTAGGCATGGGACTAGTCTTGGACGGGCTTGGCCGCGACCGGCTCACAGCGAAACTCGTCTGTAGTGGTTTTAGTAGCTTTCGTTGCTCTCTAGAAACTGAAATCTGTCTGGCGATCGATAGCTCGACCGGGTTCATGTTAGAGGTCTTCTCTAGCATCTCGTCTACATCTTGCGACGCCTGGCTCAGGTTTGAGTGTGCAGATGTTGCTGGAGAAGACGGGGAGGGTTTCCGGTCGCTTGCCACCGACGTTGATGCCGTAGAGGGTGTATGTTGTGGCGGTGTCATCATTTGCCACTTAGGCTCTTGTGTGTACGAAACTCGTCGTACAGACTCTGATCTGACTATCTCAAACTCGGGAGATGATACGTCTGTAGGTGATTCTAGTATTAAATTCGATGAGTCGGGGCTGAACTGGTAATCCCTCGCAACAGCTTGCTGCTCTCTTTCTCTGGCCAAAGTCGCAATGGTAAGCTTGCCTTTCTGATTAGGATGAACAGCAGGCGCTTTGTAGTCGTGGCTTTTTTGTACATCGTTAGAGGGTCGTCGTCCATGAGGTGTAACGTGGTTGAAGTTCGCTTTTGAAGGAGATGGGAGTAATGCTGGAGAAGTGTTGGACCTTAAACGGGGGGATGCATTGGAAAGCGGACTAGGTGCTAATCTCTTTGCAGGTGTTGGGGGAAACAGAGCAAATGTCGGCGAGTCTTTCATAGGCTGTGGTGACGTTGCCCTCCTTGGAATATGATGCTTTACCTCCTATCCAGAAAATCAGCATCTCAAAACTGGCAATGGCAGGATACTACTACTTACCTCTTCCATTTCTACCGCGTCCTCAATACTTTTGAGCTTTTGAATTGTAGCTTGTCGTCTAGCTAATAGCGAAGGTTGTGATGACTGTGACTGCAGTACACTTCCAAACATCACACTATATCTCTCCATTGTAATTTGGGGGATCTCAACGTCCAATAAAGGTCCGGATGAGCTGGCGTTGGTGTCCAACCCAATAGGTATTCTTCCGAACGTTTCCTTGCCGTCCGATTTCGACCTCGACGCCTGTGCTGAGCCATCTGCCTCATAGGGCATTGTTTGTGATCTGATTACAATAGGCTTATGCCTCGGGTTTCCCCGTGTACCGACGGTGTTGCTTCTCTCCACTTTCGATTCGTACCAAGGCTGGGATGCCACATCTGGGGCTTGTCCTGGCCTAGGCGTACTTTTCTGCGCTTTCGGTTCTGAATGAGGATGATCCGATGGCTTCTTCCCAAACCTGCTGAACAACTTCCACTTTCCCGATTGCTTCCTGTGCAAAGGCTTATCGTGGGACTCGGCAATACTAATTCCAGATGCAGGTGAAACCAAGGCCGGCGTTGAGGTTTGATGGGCCCGAAGAGAGGATTGCGGAGTTCGCAAGCCCCCGAGTACTGGTGTCCTCGTAGGACTTCCAAGCGCCATACCAATGTCTGTAGCATGTCCATCGTTGAGAGAATCAGGAGTAGGCATCCTGAGGGTTGGAATAGAGGCTTTTCGTGACGACCGCGGACTAGTTTCTGGCGTGGGCAACTGGCCTCGTGCGAACATGTGAGTCTTGAATCCGGCTCCAGCCCCTGTTCTTAAATTGACGAAGGAGTCGTCCCTAGATATCCTCTTGTCGTATTTGAAAGTACTGCTAGCTGAACTCTTGGGACTCGGTCCTCTAGATGAGCTTGGTCTCACAGACATATTGGCTTCAAGCGGCGGCGTTGCGAGTAGACGGACACGGTACGAATTTGCACTTGCAAAAACGTTCGGGCAAAGCGCACCACTGTCAATATAAGATAGTTGAGGTAGGGCGGGATCTGATACACGACCTGGTCCTCCTAGGACGGGGTAGTCGGGGACGTGCGTCACGAACGCATCCGGACCCTATCGGGGTCTAGCAACGGCACTAACCAGGTGTCTAGGTGTCAACTGCAATTCCTGGAGGGTTCTTCCAAGTGCGGTCCTTGGATCTGGCAAGGTAGACTTTTGAGTTGTGGATGCTGGAGACCAAGTGTCTTGCGGCCTTCGGACAATCTTTCAGAAAACAGAGTCCAGAAATTCGTTTTGTGTGTGGCATCCGCCGTTTGAGCTGACGGCAAGAGAATATTCAAACTTACTCCATGCAATCTTATTGTAAAAGCCCAAGACAATAAGATAACGATTCTTACCTAACGCCTACCTACATTATTGATGGCATAAGGTACTAAGCCGCAATACTATTGGCCATAACGCTTGTGGCGGTCTGAAGAATTCCATTAGTCCATCTCTCTTAGACTATGCCAGGCTGGCGACAACGTTGGCAACTGTTTGAGGTTGATGGATCGTGGGACGGTTATTTTAGAGAGGGTGATCAGCAGCTAGGATTCAACTCCAGAGTGCATTATGGAGGGCACCATGGGTAACCCTTGTCTCACTGGGTTCTTTGCTGTTGACTGGGATGTTTTTGGAATGGGGCGAAAGAATCCTGGAGGAAAATCGTGGGCCTAGTGGTGATGTCGTGTATCAAGGCTAGCACAAGCATTGATGAGATCGCAACCCTAACAGCTCATTCGTAATAGAATAGCTTGGCTCGGAAAAGCTGACACAAAGCCCTCATAGGCAATCATTGGCGAGTCGCAATGTTCGTCCCATATGAGAAAGGTTCGAGAAGCTTTCTGATACGAGGTTGCATTGCTCGTTATACCTGTAAGGGATGCTCTGAGGCAACGGTCCCTTGGCATCTAGCCCCTGTTTTCTAATGGCTCGACGAACAAGGCAAATCGACAGAGTCTCGGACGAGTCAGAAAGCTCTACTTCCCTCGTCGATATATGAGATTGAGTATACATACATAAGGTAGGTAGCAAACAGGTAGCAAGGCTAGGAAATGAAAGGGAGCCTCCTTTTCATCCTGGCTGCAGCAGTGGAACTGCATATTGCATATTGCTACGTCGTAGTCTTCAACCTGATAGGATGGCTGGATGGGAAACGTGCCAGCAGGATATCTTGGCCGAACGTCCAATTTGTAAGATCCCTTGAGACTCTATTTCCCCATGGAACAGCCATAGAAAATTCTTGCTTGTTGAGGTAGCTCATGTTCTAATTGGACGTTTACATACTCCTAAACGAGCAATACCAAGATTTGGTTGCAAGACCACTTTAAATTCCGATTTCAAGAAAGGCCGTCGTTTAACATCGAAGTTCACTCGGTCCCGTTCGGGTAATTTGCGGGCGATATGATTAACCTTGCTGAATTGCCGTTAGGGTAGGAAAGGGGCAGGAGCTTCGCGGGTTTCATGATACCTGAAGAGGTAACGCTCCGTCCTTGAAACATTGGAGCTGCAACTAATAGTAAGTACTATATGTAGAGTCTTGATTAGGTGTGGTCTGTGCTTCGATCGGACCGGTCTTCTAAAAACAACGGACTCGGAGGTATTTCTCTTCCCACAGACATATCTCTAACGTACATACCTACTGCCTAGGTATGTATGGAGGTAAGAGCTTCGCCGAATATTTTATCTTGTTGGACGCGCGGCTTCTGGGTCCACACAGTGATGAGATAGACCCGGTCAGGGGCGTGTCACCATATAGTAAATCACATACAACATTCTCTTTTACCTCGGACAAGAGATGGGAATTTGGTCAGCTCGATTCCTATGTAGATACTAGACCATCTTCACCTTATCAAGAACTCTTTGCGATCTGACCCGTCAGTGCGACCTTAGGCATATCCCTAAGACGATCCGGCTCAGATCATTCCTGATCGACATAATGGATCGCCCAAGGCTATCAGAATCACATCATGAACGTTTGCATGGATGAGGCCGTCGTGCAAGGTTAGGCACAACGTCATTCATTAAGGATAAAGCCTCAGCCGTGGCGTTCGGGGCGTCTTATATCGAGCCGAAAACCGTTCCAGGGTATGAGTGGCTTAGTTATATGATCTCATAGAAAGCTTCATATTACCACTTCAATCTTTCCAAAGAGAATTAGACGAACCATCAGTTGTTCCAAATCGACAGGATTGACATTGCTCACTTACATTGGGCCTGTGGACAGAGGAGCTCGCTACCTATGCTCCTGGAATTACATATATGGCTAGGTACGCAAGGACCAGCGGCAAGCTCTCGTCTTGAAGGCCATTCTCTCGACCTGTCTGGGCAGTTTGTATGCGCTGCTGATGGTATTGTTGGTCATGGCTGATATGTAACCTCACCTGTGGCGTATAGCGATAGCTGTAGTGGTGTCTCAAATTAGCGAGGAGAGAACGTCGGAAACATATAGCTGATATGTGATGTGTGCTCTACCTATGCTGTGAATTTCGGCATAAGGTACCTATGCAGCACATGCCGAAGAGCTATATTCAAGTTGAAGACCGGTGACGATGGCATTGCTAGCATATCGGTTGTAGGATGTAGGAATTGTGGTTGCCTTGGGACTAGGTAAACGGACAATGACAGCGAGTCTATGGGGTGAAAATGGTCTGACAAGGGACGTCGCATCGTCTTTATGCACATGATGGGTGTGGTAGTTGTACGGTCGACACGTTAATTAACGTAGTCTCGCAGACGTCATGATCCATCGGAAAACGATATTGACAAGAAATGCCATTCCGCTTTACAAGAGAACCAAAGCTCTAAAAGGCGGATGAAGCTGGTTGACAAGCACTGGCTAAGATGTCGACATACCGCTAACAGATCACGAATAAAGAAGTGGTTTCTGAGAAGATAAATCAGAACACTGACACTGAGACGGTAACCTAGGTAATGAAAAATGTGAATCTGCAGAAATTTGTCTTGCATAAAATGGACCTGTTTCGTGTAATATATGCTCAAAAAGGATGAGACTCTGATTCACGTGGCCTCTGGGATTTGCAGGTGTCGAACTGACGTATGTATGTACCGCCTACCTACATGTACCTTGGATGTGCTGTTGTGTTGTGGCTGGAGGGGTAAGGCAGCCAATGAAGCCTTGAAATGGAACCAAACCTAAAGGGAATTGAGCCACTCAGCGCACCGCCTCAGGTCGTAGGTGGATTTTTACAGGCTCCATTCGATAAAGAGCCATCAGTAAAATAATCCAAGCCGAAAAACTGCCCCTCTGCCCCTCCTTCATCAGACCGCGCATCCGTCCACGCTGTTTTGGGGACAACCTATTCTTTTTTTCTCCTTTGACATCTGAAAGCTCCGCCAAACTTAACACGCCAACTTTGCAACAACTTGTAACATTCCCTCTCTTCCCCTACTCCTTTTGCTCTTTCTCTCGACAACTATAGACAGACACAGACAATACAGAAAGCAAGTCCAAGCAACCATGTCGTGGCAAGGTAAACAAATCCCCCCCTAAAATTATATACCCCACCTTCACCTTCGTCAGGGACAGGGCTGACTGACTCTTCGTCATAGCCTATGTTGACTCCAGGTAATTACCGTCACCGTGTCACGAGGATGATATAACTACAGGACATACTAATCATTCGTCACCAGCCTTGTCGGCAGCGGCCACATCGACAAGGCTGCTATCATCAGCGTCGCCGGTGACAGCGTCTGGGCTTCCTCTAGTGGATTTACGGTATCTTGAGACCCCTGCCTTTTAATCTCTCTATGTCACCGCAGACCCCATCACGATACCGTGCATATGCACGCAGAAGTCCCATCATGACGTACGAACCGGCAGGAACTGATTCATTCGTAATAATAGGTCAAGCCCGATGAGATGAAGAATCTTGTCGCCATCCTTACCGGGACTGGCGATGCTGTCGCCAAGGCCCAGGCGGATGGTGTCCACGTTGGCGGCGAGCGATATGTCGTCTTCCGGATTTTAGACCGAAGTGTCTACGGCCGACAGGTGGGCTATTAGCTGATGTGTTGCTTTAGCAAGGGAATGTATGTTATTAATTCGATACGTTGCTTATAGGGCCGGACGGGTATCTGCGTCGTCAAGACGAAGCAAGCGATCATAATCGGTCACTACGGCGAAGCCCAGGTAGTCGGAAACTCAACCCAGACCGTCGAGGCGCTAGCGGACTACCTCATCAAGGTCGGCTACTAGAATATTATCCAAGGAAACTCCGTGTTGGTGTCGGTGGGAAGAATGTAGATGGGCGGTGCGCGTAGATAACACCGACGAGGCTGGCTAGCCAGGAGCGTGGCTTGCATTTTGGGCCTGTAAAGGGGAAGAGTTTTAGCAAAGGTTGTTCTGTTGACGAGAAAGAGACATATTCGAGGCGGCGCAGATTGTTTCGCTGTTTTCGAGACATAAACTGGCTTTCCCTCACACCCTAGATTCTGCATAGGCAAATATGAAAAATGGCCTTTTCTTCTTTTCACATGTAGACAGTTTACATGAAGCATCTTGTTTGGCCTTCACGGCGAATTACTCTTTTTATATAGCCTTGCGGGCTTATAGATATATGTTCTAGTTTGCTTCCGGGTATATCCCAAACCTAACTTGGTGTCGTCCAACCTACCCTCTATACCATCTACCATCATATGCAGTATTTCGTACAGACACAGTCGCATGCTTCATTAACGCCTCTCATCCGTTCCAAGCCATGTGACCTAATGCCGTCGTAGCCTCAACCAAGTAAATAGTCGTCGTGGGCTGCCCAATGATTGGTGGTGATACATAAACGATCTCAAAAATAGGAGACGTGGTAAGGTATTTGTTCGTTTAAACAGGCAACTCGGCATTCCGTCGCCCTCCTAGACTGGGCACGCGGTCGATGAGAAGGCCTATGTAAGGTCCGACGATAGGGGCGTTCCTTGCGAAGCCCGCTATCGTACCGAGAAAGTCGCCGAACAGGATCACAATACCGTACAACTCGACGCAGAAACCGATCAGGGCCCACCGCATCAGGATCAGCAGTAGGCCGAGGAAGAAGGCGGCCGTACCCTTGGCTTTTTGCTTCCGCGCGAAGAAGAGCAGCGTCTTTTGCGGCCCGATGATTATCGTGAGGCCGATCAGGAAGAGGATCTGAAGTCGTCAGGGTGGATTACGAGCCAGGGGCTAGAATAGGGGTTCGAGGGAGAGAGGTAGAAAGGGAGGGAGTAGCGTACATTGCCCATCGCAAGCCTATTTGCACACGGTTAGAATGCTCGAGCAAATGTAGAATAAGAATGCGCGTGGAAGTGGACGACCTACATAGCTCGGTCAAAGAATAGCATCACACCTCCAATCAGGAAGAAGCCTCCTGGATAAGAAGAGTTGCATCAGCGCGGCCCTGGAAGCATCGTTTGCGCGCGCACGCGACCAAAAAGCCACCTACCGAGGTAGTAGGTAGGTAGCTTAGGCACGCGACCACAGCAACGTCTTGAATAATCACCTACCGCCAGAGCAGAAAGCGACCCCGATTTCTGTGGCGATTCAATGGTTAGCCAACGCTGTCCTTGCCGGGGACCTTCCAGCATTAAGAGGCCGTGTCTTCTCATTCTTACTTTGGGTGTCTGATAACCACATTGTAGGCATTTTAGAATCGACGTGTAAGGGAGAGAAGTAGAAAAGTGTCTTTAGCTCTTCCTAAGCTTCTGAGCTTCTAAGCTTCCTATGACGACCGGCGTAGGCGTGGGGAGCTCGGTGGGAAAGATAGGGGCGCAATTGGGATCTGATATGTACCGTGAAGCTTCGGAATTTGGCAACTTGCGTTGGTCTTTTTTCAGAAAAGTGAATTTTTATTAAAAATTAGGTTCATGTAATTCAACGGGGGGACGGGACAGGGACACGAATCGCCGGGATGAAACCCTGGACCCCAACGCGACAACCATGTACCAGATACGTCAATATGTACTGCATCTTAGACAGCTGGTTGCCAACCGCCAATTAAAGTCTCCCTGTAATTTCGATACGATAAATCGATAAGAGATTTTTAATCTACCATGCTTTTTCCTCACAAGTTGGCACAACCTATATTTTCAAAGCTACATGGATCTACACAATCCTCCATAAGAAGTTACAACGGTCTGATCATTACACAAGTGACAACAACAGAGAACGATCAACAGGTAAAGAGATGCTTGTCATCTGAGATACATTATATTGTACATTATATTGTCATTCATTAAAAGTTACCTACTTATACACGTAGCAGAGTAGCTGCTATTATCGTGTATAACCCTGCCGCGGCGTCCGTAGCTTTCGAGCTATGGTCACTGAGATTGATCCTCTCCATTCATTCTCGGTACCCGTCAGTTACAGGCGGAGAGCAAACCCATCTTTCTCGATCACGATTAAGCCGGAGCGTAACCTGCCATCGGTTGCCGAGAGGTGACTGGTGCATAGGATAAGCTTGACTTTGTTGGTCGAACATTATTAGACTTAGAATACCGGTTTTTTTTTTCGTGTAGGGAGAGAATAGTCTGATATGTCACAAAATACCGCCATTGGTTAGGTTGAATGACTTCCATGTGTAGGTACTCTGGACTGTCCATCTGAATCCTGAATCTCCCTCTATTTTAGAACCGTATGCGCCCCTCTGGCCTCCAGATACTGCTCGGCCGTGCCTTGTGGTAGTGTTCGGACGAAACCGAATACTTCCCTATTGTGATACCGTAGTCGGCTCTTGGGGTCCAAGTAAGGAGCTGGGAGTCCGGTAATGTCGCAATACCGCCTGGTATGCGCTAGAGACGGAGCCGACTCGATGTTCGAATAGGTAGCAGTTGGCGCAGAGGTTGTGGCACCGCTCGCTCCGTTCGGGCGTAGGGTCTTCTCAAGCACGAGCTTGGACAGGCTGCGCGAGGCTTGCGCGAGATTGGGTTGTAGGTTGTTACCGCCGGCAGGCTGTTGCGCTGGCGTGGACGAACCGCTAGTTGAGAGCCCATCCCCGTCTTGTGCCGGGGTCGCAGTACCGGAATTGTCTTGTGGCGTGGCGACAATCGAGGCCTCCTTGCGCGAAGCATCGCCGAGAATAGTCTTGATGTTTTTGTTACGTCGCTGGTTCGGCCGCCAGTGCGGGTTACGGAAATTCTTATGGATGGAATGAATGTCGAGCTCCTCTATAAGCTCTTGGTGGGCGATCTGGGCTTCGGTCGGAGCGGCCATTTTGACAGGTCGAATTTCGCGATAATGGCATTCGTATGTGATGGAAAATTGATGTTTTCCGACCAAGTTGTAACAATGGTGTTTTGTGTATTAATGGGTGGAATCGGAATGACGACGGGAAGGTAGCTTAGGTAGGTACCTAGCTAGCTGCCTTTCTACATTGATAATTGAAGACTGCACGGGAACCTGTGGAGGTTCTAAGGCAGGTACCTACATGCACCTAGTTAGGTACCTTATATTTACACTACATTTGCCGCAAGTCACCGCTTCATTACTGTATGTGCATGTTGTTACCCATTTGACATCCGTCAACACAATTGATTTCAACGCCAGACTCAAGCACATAATAAAGTTCAACAAGATGGTATGGTGTTTGCGTCAATTCTATCTTACTCGGATGAACTAATTTCTTTTCAGGAGAGCCCTCACGAGCATCAGCAGAACCTGCTCTTGTCGCGCATCATCACCAATGTTGTAAGTGGCATAGATACCTCGAGAGCCCCGCCATTTAGTTTAAATGGAAGCAACTTACGCTCTTTGCTTGCTTATAGGAGAAACTCAACGAGGCCATCGTCGTTATGAACAAGAGCCTCCAGGAGATCAATATCCAGAATATGAACATCGAGCTCGTGGCTCAGATGTTCAAGAACTATCAGTCCAACGTGCTCTTCCATTTAGAAGGTAGGTACTCGGTAAATGAGACCCTTGATAGAAATTTGTTCTGAACTTGTCCTGCAGCCACGGACAACCTAAAGGAACCCTCGTGAGGAAAGCTGGTGCTTTCAGATGTTCATGAGCGCAGATTACTTGGATGCCCCGGTAGTTGGCATGATAGGTTGTGGTAGGATACGAACAGAATATCCCGAGGAAACCTGATAACTGCAAGAAGCATCCCGATTTCCGATACACAGAAGGGCTCTCAGACATGAGCATTACCGTATAATTATGTAATTACATAAATGACAAGTCGTGAAAGATATGGATATTCCATGTATGCATGTATGAAAATTCCGAGGAACATGCATTTCGTGCCTTAAGGTATTGCGATAGCAAAAAACGCGACTTCCCCAGACGCGATACTTATAAATGGCTCCACTTGAACGAGTGGTGTAGTTAAGAACCTCATCCAATGGATCCCAACTTCTGTGCTTAGGTAGTTTCTCAAGATTATGTCAGGTAGGTACGCACCTGACCATTTCTCAAATTCCGAAATTACATGTATCTCATAGATCATCTCAGACTTGTACAGGGACAAGTGCTCGTCCTAGAAGCCCAGCCTGGTGCGCTAATGCATGAAGCAAGGGTAGCTCTAGCGCTGTTTGTCTACATCCAGTCAGCCTCGCATCTCAAACCTAAGGTGTAGAAGGTTTAAAGTTTAGGAAGGAATTCCAAGCTGCTATACTTTATACCTTGAAGCTTTGTTTTATCTTATTTTATTTTATTTTACCTCGTGCAGATTCGTTAATCTCCTACCATACGTACTGTACCGATTGATAAAACTTTGTCCCAATAGATACCTACCTATCCAACACCATCTCACACAAAAAAAAAAGTATTCCACATCTTCAACCATGCAACACTCCCAACGACCGTAACCATCACGACCGCATAACCCATCAATATGGCACCGTCCGCCATAGACCTCCCGGCGCTTCCTGTGCGCCAGGAAAAGACATACCCACCCGCACGTATCTACAACGCGAAGGAGACCAAGTTCGAGAAGCCCACTCCAGTCCAGTTAGATGGTCGCGAGGAAGCTCTCGCGCAGCCTGCGGGCAGCGTCGCTATCGTTATCGACAATGGTGCGATCATCCTACTGCTAAAGCTCAGAGCATAGTAACATTGGAAGTTTGCTGACATGCATCTACGTATTATTAGGATCCTCCGCTGTCCGGTCCGGTTGGTCGTTCGAGTCGAAGCCGAGATTGAGTATCCCTCCCATCATGGCCAAGTACAGAGACAGGAAGCTAGGCAAGACGTTTTCCTTTGCCGGCTTCGATTGTTACGCAGATACCACCGCCCGTGGCCACATCAGAAACGCCTTCGAAGCCGGAACAGGCATCGTCAGCAATTGGGACGTGGAGGAGCACATCTTGGATTGGACCTTTTTAAAGCTGGGCCTGAACAACAACGATGGAACTGTTGACCTACCTATTGTCATGACCGAGGCCGTCGCAAACTTACCCTACTCACGAAAATGTATGTGCCTACCCCTGCGTTTAGATTGACTAGCTTGGATATAGCTGACACGTCCTATAGCTATGAACGAAATCTTATTTGAATGCTACCAGGTGCCATCCCTCGCCACCGGCATCGATTCTCTCTTTTCATACCGTTACAATAAGGGGTCAACTGGGCTAGTCGTCTCCTCGTCCTACAGCTCTACCCATGTCATACCCGTATACGACTCTAAAGCCATGCTAGCTCAGGCTATCAGACTGAACTGGGGTGGATGGCACGCCGCAGAGTACCTTCTGAAGCTCATGCGCCTCAAATACCCGTCGTTTCCGGGGAAGCTCAACGCGTCCCAGGCCGAACACATGATTCGAGACCATTGTTATATCTCCAAGTCATACGACGACGAGCTCAAGTCTTATCTAGACTGGAGCGGACTGGAAGATCGGGACGTGGTAATCCAGTACCCCTTCACAGAGGAAGTTGTGATCCAGAAAAGTGAGGAAGAGCTCGCTCGGATAGCCGAACGAAAGAAAGAGAGCGGACGACGACTACAGGAGCAGGCCGCCAAAATGCGCCTGGAGAAATTGATGCGGAAGGAACAGGAACTGGAATACTACAGGAAACTACAAGAAAAGATCACCGATGCAAATAAGAAGGACACAAGACGCCTTCTTGACGCAGAGGATATGAAGGACGAGGCACACCTTGAACGCACAATTAAGGAGCTAGATAAATCAATCAAACGAGCTCGGACAAAGGACGTGGGAGCTGATCCCGAGGAAGAGCAGGAAGCTCCTGATTTCAGTCTCCTTGAAGTACCTGACGACCAGCTCGATGAAGCTAGTCTAAAGGCGAAGCGACATCAGCGACTCTTGAAATCGAACCACGAAGCACGAGCACGTGCTAAGGCTGAGAAGGAAGCAGAGAAGGCGCGTGTCGATGAGGAAGAGCGGCTGGACCGGGAACGGCGCGAAAACGATCTAGAGGGGTGGCTCGAGGAAAAGCGCGTGGCTCGTAACCTTACGCTACAGAAGATGAAAGAGCGGGATCGCCTCAAAGCAGACCTCGGAAACCGCAAATCACTGGCGTCACAGATTCGGATGAAATCTATCGCCAATCTAGCTTCAGATAACCCCAGAGGGAAGCGCCGTCGCGGCGGAGACGACGACAACTTTGGCGCCAACGACGATGACTGGGGCGTTTATAGGCAGATTCAAGTAGGCGAGGGCGGTAGCGACGATGAAGAAGGTGAGGAGGACCTGGAAGGAACTCTTAGGATGCTTGAGGAAGACCTACTTCGCTACGACGAGGGATTCACGCATGAGCACACGTGGGAAGCACAGAACGATTGGAACAAGAGCCTTCTACATGCGTTTCTGCGCGGGCCACGTCCCTTCAACCCCGTTTCCCAAGCCGAAACTCACCAGATACATCTCAACGTCGAGCGTATACGGGTACCAGAGATCGTCTTTCAGCCGTCCATCGCAGGAGTCGACCAAGCGGGGCTCGTCGAGATCGCGGGCGACATATTAACACAGCGGCTCGTGGGTATTGCGGGTCTGAATCGCGACGAGTTCCTCAAGGATATCTTCCTGACCGGCGGCAATACGATCTTCGAGGGCTTTGACGACCGTCTCCGCCAAGGCCTGACGCCACTACTCCCTACCGACGCGCTGCTGAAGATCCGCCGCGCCGGTGACCCTATTCTCGATGCCTGGCGAGGCGCTGCTCAATGGGTCGGGACGCCAAGCTGGAAGACGGCTACGGTGACGAAAGCGGAGTATCAGGAGAAGGGCCATGATTACTTAAAGGTATGTTAGTTACTAAAATTATCTGCTTTTCCTCTTCCTTCCTTATTACTATGACGCTACCCATTCCATCCGTCGTGTACTATACGGTGTCATTGGTGTCAAGGTCTACATAGATTGCCTGCCCAAAATGCCTTGCGGCTCTTTCTGCCTTGAGGAGGTGGGATCAACAAGCTAGTCACGCAGTGGGTCCTCTAATGGCAATCCCGCGAACGAAAGAAGACACAAATCCTTACGGCAAGGGGGGAAAATCATTAGAAGTTAGTAGTTTCTGCTCTGATACTAATCATTTGTTTTTGTCATACAGGAGCACGATATGGGGAATTCCTACCCCTGAACCTTATGATCTGAGATAGTGAATAATCACATTCCCTGCAAGCTACGTACAGGCAAGGCACTCTCAAACGACCACCTTTACCAGAACAGGCGAACAAGTATTTTATTTTTGGTCCGTCTATCGGAGTCAACGAGCCGTTTCTGTTCGGAGCTCGCAAAATGAACCAAGATAGACCACATTGCGGATTCGCCTAGGCCGCTGGGGCATCCGCACTTGCACCTCTTAGCGTTTGC
This sequence comes from Hypoxylon fuscum, assembly GCA_022578945.1. Classification (NCBI taxonomy): domain Eukaryota; kingdom Fungi; phylum Ascomycota; class Sordariomycetes; order Xylariales; family Hypoxylaceae; genus Hypoxylon; species Hypoxylon fuscum. The sequence goes on along the minus strand of MU399901.1, from coordinate 98,148 downwards.
GTCGTGACAGAATCCTTCGGGGTTTACCTCACACGGCGGCGGTGTATTGCAAGGACGAGGGTCAACTAATTACTTACTGCCTCTACGTTAGTGAACAAAAGACGGGGCAACCAACCCCACGATCCTATCATCCCCATGTTGTTGTGCTCATTAATCGATCCGGGTCATTACCTAGTATTAGGTTCACCCCCCAAAAAACGAAATTTCCATGTACTCAAAGCAGGTCTCCTCATGGACTACTCGGTATACCTTAGGTAATTAGGAATGTGTGTACATTATAGCAAATAGGGTAAAAGTAATGATTTACGCAATGGTGGAAACATGCAGAGACACGTATTTGGAGAAGGTTGAGGGAAGGCAATAATATTATTATTCCATCGACAGCGAGTCATAGCTCGCAGGAAGCCTTCCGAGCGAATACAATTCACCTCGGATAGAGCTATTCGTCAGATTTCGTGGCATTTATTATAATCGCATCGTGTTCGATGCACAATTTTGGGTCGTATACCCCGATGCCTTCTGACCACCCCTTGGATTAGATGGGAAACCCTCTCCTCTGCAGTGACGTGTAGTTGATGCTCAATCCATCAGATAAACTTCCCTCGATTCCACCTTCGTAGCCCTCGGCCATGCAGGGCATATAATGGTACCCATCTATAGCCATCACGAATCGTCCATCGCATATAACTGTCGCAATACAGCTATCCGCAACCCTAGATATGATGCACTCGAACGCCCGAACCCCCGTGTCCTCGAAAAAAACAATGCGAGTCCTCAACGCCACCATATGACAGATATGAAATCAGGCCAAATCTCCTGTCTTGCCCTATGCTCGGTTTCGTAGACCTCGTCTATTCCCTTTTGTCTGGACCGGAAATTCCGCACAATCAAAGCTCTTCGTTTTCCCCTCCGCTGCTACTGGGATAGTCTTTGCCGTTTGTTCTGTTCGACCAAGTAAGCTTCCGGATACAAGTCGTCCTCCATATCCCGTTTTCCCACGGGACTGGCACCCTGTTCGTTCGGAGATTGCTAAGCTCGTAAAGATGAGGGTGCCGGTAATCCGTCTTGTTGGAGTTGTCTGCGGATTTCCTCTGCGGTTTGTGAATCTTCATTACTCTCTCCCTTATAAGGCGGCTTCGAATACATCCCATCCGCTGAAGGCTCCCTTGCCGTCAAACCCGCCACTGCCGCCGCGACATCCGCGAGAGTTCCGGCATTTCTGTTATTTGGACCTGATTCCGAGGCCGTGCTCGCGTGTGCACCACGAGCGCTAGTAGAGGCCGCGTTGGGAGGCGTGATGTTCACATTGGGTGGCGGTTGAGGTAACTCGACCTGCAGATCCAAGAGGCGAGATTGTAGTTGTATGACGTACTCGCGAAGTGCATAATTATCATTCTGAACCACTTTATACTGATGTTCCATTTCAGTATAATCGCGCACCTGCTGTTCGAGCTTCTTGATGTAATGTTCTTTTCTTTGCCGAAAGGCCCGCTAGAAGATTGAGTTAGTTACGTAATGAGGTGCGCTAAGTAGGATCGATATGGAGTCAGGCCGGCTAGCATATACAAGACCGTCTACACCGAATACATGAAACAGGGTCAGATTGCTAACTGGGTCGATTATGGAGACTCCAGCTCGCAAATCATAGCTTCATAAGAAAGGAACAGAATAAAAATTCGGGAAAAGTTCCGCTTACCTGGGCGGCTCTGTTTTGAGCGGCTCTCTTTGATTGAGATAATTCGCGCTTAGCTTTTCGTCCGTCCGCCATAGAGTCATCAGGGTCATGTCCCCCCAAGAGACCTTGACCAGCCATGCCGGCTACGGGAGATCCAGAACCAGGACCGCCATCGTCGGACGGAGGTGAAACTCCTCTCTGCATCATATCCGATGCTGGCACACCTGTAGGAGATGTTCTAAGCTGAGGGTGAATATGCGACTGCGTATCTATGTTAGGACCGCCGTATCCATGCGTCTGCGGTGACGGTCGTATGGGATTCAAAGGACGCCCTGTAGCGACAGCAGCTATCACAGCTGGCGCCGGTGTGGAAGCCGAGTGACTCGAGTAGTTTGCACTTTGTTCTACCTTTGCGGGCAATCCAGACTCGTCTAGAAAAAAGGTGTCAGGTCAGTAGTTAGGTACCGGTCAGGGTATGGAAAATATATCCCAAAAATGAGAGAAAAGAGACATAAAAGAGTATTCAGAGTTTAAGCTACGAAGGGAACGAGGCGGACTGTAGACCGAATATGTATGTAGAAAAGTTTGTCAAGGGTATAGGCGGGTATTTCGTAATAAAGGATATGAATGGGGACCGGAAAAGTAAGTGGATGGATCCTAGATTGACCTCGCAACGCGATCCCGAAGCCGTCAAAAGTAACAACAGAAAAGCTCCTGGCGCCAGCATATGAGGTATGTGTGATTACATGTTCATAGTAAAAGGTGACCTCAAGCGACTAGACGGTCAAGGCATACAGGCATAGATACATGTAGGTAGTAGCTGGGGTATCAAGGGGGGGGGGGCGTGAGCGTGGTGCAGTAATGCGGCGTCAATGTGGAGGGGTGGCTGTAAGGAGCGCAGGGGGGGTGGGGGTTCAATGATGGGTTGATGGCTGGAAATGGCAATGCTTTCTAGTGTAGCGCCAGCAGAAGAGAGCTAAAAAGGAGCGGCAACTTACCACTTAAACCAGTGTGATTCTGCATTTTGAATATCTGAGTCAGCATCAAAGCAGGAGAATTCGATACTTTATGTGGTGACGACTTTGGTTGTGAGACCGTTACTGAAAACGAACTACCTAGGTAGATCTGTGCAGGGCGGTAGTAACGGAACCGATTCCGTCCAAAACGCACTATTGACGATGGGGCGCGCGCAACGGCTCCGCTCGGAGTAAGGACGGCGTTTGTCGCCGCAGGGGGGGTGGGAAATGGCAGTTAGGTTTGGACACCGAATATTAGATGGGTACTATTTGGTCGCCCCTGTTGATGTTGATTTATCTCACACCAAGCTTCCAACAAACTGATGTGGCTGGGGTGGAAAAGGGTACGAAATAGCCTTTTCGAATTTTTATTTTGGTTGAGTTTCAAGTTGCTGACTTGGGAGTGTGTGGTAGGTAAGGTACTGGCGCGGTGGGTGCTCCGTCCAGTGTAAGAGTGTAGTTAGTGTAAGTGAGAATGTCCGTTGTTGACAGTCGCGCGCGCAACCGCGAATAATTGCGGCTTTCGTATGTCTGTATCCGCCACAAGGTATGTAGGCAGTAGATAGATAGGTATGGGTGTACTCCGTTGATCTAACGGAGTGGATGTCGTAGCTGATGACTCAAGGTAGTAGCCGTTGATCAACAAGTAGCCTTGGTCGTATAGGCTGTCCTATCTGGTTGTTGTCGGCAAAATTCAAGGTGACTTCACCAGCTGCTAGGACCCAATGATACCCGCGTGGCTCCACGTGACCGATCTATCGTAATAGATTATTAATCAGCAATAAAAAGACGCGTGCAGAAATATGTACCTTTATGTAATGGAACATGAAGTTCGAACTTAGTGTGGAAGAATTAAGATCAGATACAACCACAACAGGCTCTCGGTTCCGTGGCTGGTGCTGGTTGCTGGTGCAAGTGCGAAAAGACGCTCAGTACTATGTAGTGCCACACAGTGTCTAATTCGAAATTTTTATTCTTTTTTTATTCTCAAGTTTTTTTTCCCGCTGTGGCCACCTGTTTTAGGTATCAATTCGCAACTTCCTTTATTGTTAAAGGTTAGTCAAGTTACACGAATGACAAACCAACACTGATTACGGAAGGAACGACTCCAACCATTCCTAAGACACCCACCACGCCAGCACCCACAGCACGCAGCACGCATCATTCAAATTCTCCCGCCGGTAGTTTAACTATTACCCTGTTACGCAAACGTCCCTCTGAATTGAGAAATTTGCGTACTACCCATACCGGTCAGCTATCGAGTCCACTATCCCCACCTACGTGTAAAATCCATTTTCCATTCGTCCTCTAATTGCTTGGCGGCGGTGGTAGCTTGGCAGGTATGTGGCACATTTAGGGCGAGCACAGCTGCATGTGCTGACAAACCACATTGACTTGATCAACAATGAAACCCCCTCGGATATTTCGGTCATCTACATGTAGTAACAGCTACATAGGTACAGTGCTCAAGGAAGCGAATTGTCGCTAGAACACTGAATGTGTGTGGGATGGTTAGTTCTCTCATGGAGGATTTTTCTCTCTCTTCATTAATATCGCGTCTCTTTTACCCACGAGAAGTAATAATATAATTCCCTAAGAACTAAGGTACAGACCTCATGATTTGGCCTCTTGGAGCTGGGACTCTCGGATTCCGCGCTATCGGCCGAGGCATTTCCACCTTTCTTACATTCCTGACTGCCCCTTCCCATCTAGGCAATTCTTTCTACTCCACATTTACGTCCGTACTTGCTTTGTACGAGCACATAATAGCTTAGGTAAAGTATTATAATTACTAGGTTAAGTAATAAAAAAATAGTAATAATGATTGATGTTTTTCCCTTTTATTTTATTTTATCATTTGCGTGTTTTGTTTTTCACGGTTTATAAACTCAGCTTCGGGTCTTGTAACTATTCGGCTATATGCATGTATGACTTCCCGTGCAATTTTACGATTACACCTAGGGTAGGTTTAATACAGTTTTCGTACTAATAACACCTTACTCTGCCTTACATTCCTAATAGTATTAGGCTCTTGTCATTACGTAAGACATTACACAAAAAGTTAAAAAAGTGTTAAAGTTGTAAAATAATACTAAAAAAGTAAGGGGTATTTTAACCTTAGGTCCCTGGTAAATATCCAATTCTACATAGGTAGTACGCAAAAGTTCCACATGGCGTACTTACGTAATATTACAGGCTAAAGATGCCCTCCGAGAAGTTGGCAAGTCTCAGTGCACGGTCTTATTAGTAATGGAGCTCCCTGGCTTGCTTCCCTTGGCGACCTAGTACCGAGATGCACGATTTGTATACAAGGTTCAGTGCGACACGGAATTGATTGGGTGATGAGATGACGGGACTTTGAGAAAAAGGGAATTTCAGGGGTCTCTTCGTGACTGTAATCTAGCTGGACTTTACCGTATCGCATCAAAACGGTAGGAACCTACCTATTACATAGTACATGTAGCAATCCCAGCTACAGGTCCGAGCGAACCAGTCAAGCTCCTTGAAATTCGGCTGCCTGACGTCAATCTTAGTAGACCGGGTCACGTGGAGCAAAATTACATAAGGTAGATATGTACCTCGTAGCTAGGTAAGTGCATGTACCTTAGATATGTAATTCACATCTGCCGATAAGACGGTCAAGTTCAGAGCCTCAAATGATCAATGAAGCTCTTCTTTTATAAAAGTTGCAATGGGCGACAAGTGGGCGTACGTATAATAAAATTAGGAATTTCCTTGATGACATATGTTGGCAATCTCACATAGCACCGCCCAATCCAACCCATCTTGGAAGAATCGAGATTGATACGCCAGCCCAATATATTCCGCACCTCCCTAGTAGTCTTGGCACTCCGCGGCGGTCGTCGGCAACTAGGCTTTTTCTTATTCTTGGCGCTGTTGTTGGAACTTTGTTGCTCGTCGCATTGATCTGGTTTTATTGCGCGTCTTTCCCACACATAGCTGACAGCTTACTCTGCCTACTCTGTTAGCTGCCAACAGAAAGACATGATGGCGTCTAGAGGTTGGACAAATTCGAAGTCATGACAATGTCTCTTTAGTAATCTTGTCGATCTATCCTCCGCTATCAGATCCATAAAAGTTGACCACTGTAGGTACATAACAACCATTTTTGCCTGTTTTATCTAGGTGTCAGGACAATGCAACGAGCTGATGGTCGCCCGGCTCTTAACAGTCCACCATTCGTGATAAGCGAGAGGGAGCTCCGGAAGGATTTGCTGCGAGACAGTGTCAACTCTGATTACCTAGTCATGTACATAGGTTCCAACCAGAGACAGGCAAAGACAGGGCACGCTTCTTGCCAAATACCTCGCATAAACAGTGCAACATGATGGCAAGTCAACTGATTTGGATCCCTCGTGTAATCCTACCAAGGTGCATAATATCTGGATTTACTTGCGGCCTACAGTACTGGTGCCCGAAATTAGACTGTTGAACTTTTGTGTGTATGCAGAGCCTCGCGCAGCTTTGTTAAAAGTGTCTGTTAATGTCAGCTAACGGTATCCTATCATACCTTTCACAGCCATCCGTATGCGCTCCCGAGCCAACGCAAAGCCCAGTTATATGCATGCGCTTCTATCAAGTATAGGCACCTAGGTAGTTATAAGACCACATGCAGGCCGGAGATAAAGATCAGTTCGATACTTAAAATCCACGTCAAGAGACAAGACATGTTTGGACGAAAGTTCACCCTCTGCTAGGACCGGCTATCCGAGCAACATATAATTATTAGTCATATTCTGCTTTCGTAAGAGTAACCAATGGTAATAGGTTACATTTTAATGCAGAAGCCCTTTGTTCTCGGCCCGGGAATGCTGTACGACGAAACGGCATTGCCCAACACACCTTCGTCGTCAGATTTGAAGCGCTGTCTAAGACCCGTCTGATAGAGAGGGAGATCTTGAACAGGGCGTGCCAACCCAATTATCATCTAGTGAGCGAATGAATAACCGAGATTCAGCTTATTCCACCCTTCTCAGAACTCTCGTCCACTTCGGAGATAACATGCACCTGTTTGTTCAACGACATTCTCTTAGAGTATTCATACCTACCTGTGCTAAAAACGCCCAAGGGCTAGTCGACTCTGAACAAGTCATCCCATAACCACGTAGTCATGATTCGCTAGACCATAGAAGGGCCCGATTAGGAATGCGGAACGGAAGTGTCACTCAAAGTGGCATGAACGCGTTGGTGCTGACATTGCATTATCATATGTGCGTGATCTACAACATCCGTGATGGGGTAGGCTCCATCTATAGCTATGGATGTCACTATAGGGGTAATTAATCACTGTGACTGGGGACTGGTTATGGTTTTCAGCACGGCGATAGGTTTCCATGAAGGCAAACGTAGCCGCCAGTCGTATTGTATATTTCCAACGGTCATTGGGACGGAGAGCGACTATTGTGCCTTGACTCGGGGCGATATGCAGAGCAAGTTTTAATTGACATGATAGGCCCAACATTGCCTTCACAAGATGGTGAAACTCTACTACCATTTTCCCCCGTATATGTAGTACGCTACTGCAAGTATAGTTCCGAGTTTCCAAATTCTTAAGCCAGTTAGTCTCTTGGACTAGACACTCGATTACAATTCCTTCATCCAGTCAGGGGCTGGCTCTTTCCAATTTCGTATGGCTGATAGCAGGGACTTTCTAGTGTCTGCTAGAACATCTACATATGTAGATGCTACGGGTTGCACTCAGAATGACACCGTTTATTTTCTCGTCGCCTTACCGGCGTCCTAGTTTGGATGTTATTTATGCTCTGTACTTTTTACCCCCCTGGCGGCGGAGACTTATACCAGCTTTACCAACATGCAGCGGCTGAGCTCTTAGTTAGAGCATTTTCGTCTAACGTTGTATATGATCCGTCGGTCGACAGTTAGGTGTCTTTAGGATCTTCACCCACGTCTCCACAGGGAACTCTTCTCGGGCAAACCATAGGAGAATCGTTATAGAAGCTAGTTAAATGCGTAGAACAGACCGTTGGGCAACATCAAGGAGAAACTCGAGCGACATCGGCAAGCTCGCCGGAGATCAAAAAGAACCGTCAATGAGGAAAGAGTAGGCAAATTGGGCCTTCGACATAACTATTTTGAATTCCTAGAGGCTGAGTTGGGGACTTGACTTATGAAGGGGTTGGACAGTCAGCGTAGACTGTTCATTGCATTGGCCTATTCGAAAACTGGCTGATAATCCTGAACAGCTCAAGTGGCCCGGCTGTGAACGCCCTGTGCCGCCTTATAACGGCTTAAAACCAGTGAACATAAATGGCTTTCCAACTCAAGCGGCAATGGCTTCCAAAAGTGACAAATAACGACAAATAACTCACCAAGGAACCGGAGCACGAGACCGGCGACGTAGCTGGTCTTCAAAACTCCGAGAAAAGATACATCGCGGTGGAGGATGAAATCTCGGAGTTTGGGAACTTCCCTAGCAATACGAATTTCCGCCAATGGCTAACCTTTTTTGCAACCAGACCGCAAAGCTCCAAATAATAACCACAGTAATCCTTCAGGAGTCCGGACGCCGAGAGCTCAGGAAACGTAGGCGAAACGGTGTGGCGCCACCCTGCTTGGTCGGGGACATTTGCGAAAACCCCCAACCCATGACTCTCCCGTCCTTGGTCACGATGACACTCTGGGTCCGGGAATGAGCAGCGCTAGGTACGCAGAGTCCCCGGTTGCGCGTGGAGTCTATCGTCTCCACGGGAATGACATTGCTTGCAGGCGGGATGGGAGGAGGAGACGACCACGTGGGAGTCAATGCTATGCGGTCCGCTGCTCTCCGCGTTAGCTGAAGATTGGCGAAATTAACAAGTGGGTAACTCTGTCGTAATTTCGTGAAATCAGTCTGCTTGGAAGCGGTCAGCACCTACTTTGTACACTGCTGTTGTCGTTGTCACCGCCGCCTGACTACAGACACGGACAGATACGAGAGATTGCTCAACCCGAAAGAGGTAGCATAAAGCGACCTTACCCCTTGAAAATTAGGCAATTTTCTACAACCCTGGAATTACAGGCATTAAACAGTCGAGCACCATAATATTTACTTTGTATTTCTGAATTGAAATCAATCTTCCAATTGGACTTGTTGGTTTTGAGAGATCTATGTAGGTTAGATATGGAAATATGAATTGAGTTTCATCGAACTTCATCGAGTTACCTTTACAAAGCTGGAGCACAGACCACCTTAACCCCATTTGTACCTACCTATGTAACAATTAAAAATAATTAAACATCGGGAATGTTTCTCATAATTCTCATAAGCTTTGCTATTTCCTCGCGAATCGTAGCAAGCTGACTAGGATAACTCGCAATCTGCTTCCGCACACATCTTCAAGACGCAAATTACACGGCGGCGCACGACTATTTATCCAATAGCTACCTGATAATCGTCTGCGGCGCGCCTGATGCACCCTCGGCCACTACTCCGTTGGGCAAGCATCGCCGCCGGAACACCAGCAACAGTTTGCAAGCTCGGCGGGGCATCGCGTCGCACACGGGATATAGCCAGCTCTTATCAGCGCTTATTTTCGTACCAGGGGCGTCGAACTTTAGCCTACTCGGTAGCTATGGCCGCATCCACGAGAAGCCAGACGCCTCAGTTCTCGGCTGGCGTCGACGAACCGGCTTTGACACGGACGCTAGAAAACTTGCTGGCATCAGCACCCGGAGGGCGGTGGGCGTTGATTCCCGGCGGCCATGGCCTCGAAAGAAGCTTCAAGTTCAAGACGTTTGCGAAGACTTGGGTGAGTCAACATTAGCTCTCGTGTCCTCATTGCGTACATTGGTTTTCCTCGTTCCCAGTTTCGAGACATCCATCCCCGAGGCTTCTCCCTACTGGAGCCGCATTTGCATTACACAAGGTGTGATGTGACTTGGAGAAATAAGATCTTCCGGTAATAGTCGAGGACTACCATCAACAATGTGTTGTAAGCCTTTCGGGATTTGCATACTAGTTCAATAGGTCGACCACGGGGCGTCTATCGATGAACTGGCTGCTTTGATATCAGCACCGTATTGCATCTCGTCAAGATCTACGTTTCGATCTTATGATTCAGACAGGAGCGCCTTGGCCAACCATATGTTGTCGGCGCTAGTCAGAGAGAGGGCGGTAACCTTCCTGCTGACACTCACGGAACCCCATTCGCTAGTCTCGCTCGAGGAAGACTGTTAGAAAGGGCCTTGGCATGGCTATTTATCGAATGAATGGTGCTATTCGAGGCTCAGGATAGCCTAGTCCGGACAGCATCTGACCGCTAAAGGAAATCTACATGATCACTGCAATCGCATCATCAAACCATTATAGAAGCCTTCCACCCCTTAGAGGTTAAAACAAGGAACAATGCGACTAATCATCATTCCACAGGACTTCATGACCGCAGTATCACTGCATTGTAAACTGAAGAATCACCATCCGGAGTGGTCCAACGTAATGAGTGCCCCGTTTTCTTCACGTCTATACAATGTTGCATTACACACACGTGCTCACTCGCATGGTGTCGAGAGAAAATGTCTGGAAACATGTGTCAGCCTTTGTTCCACCGAAAGGTGTACGGAGAGCTATACTTGCGCAAGGCTATGTGGTTCTCTCATTTGGCTGACTGATGATACACGACTGCTGACTCATAACCGCCGTCGACGCACAGGTTTATAACACGGTACACATTCGATGGACAACGCATAATCCAAAAGGCCTCTCCGCCAAGGATGTCGAGCTAGCTACTATCTGCGACGGTCTTGCGAAGGATTTTGGCGAGATTGTTGATGACGTCGAGAACGCTGATAGCTCTGCGCTCAAGCAGGCGGCTGACCGTGCCATCGCAAATGCCGGCGACTGCTGCACGCCTAAGTAAGGGGGTTGAATATAGCCACCGTCACGATGATTCAACTAGCACGCACATGCCTATCGCTCTCGTTCTATGAACTTCGCTCACTTAGAACTGACTGATCAAAATTTGAAGGACGTATACGTAGTTTCCCTTGATAGTTGTTCTACTATCGCGTTGACCAGCAGAAGGCGTCATTAGCATGAAGGAGAAGAGCTATAGTATCCGTATGATAATATTGCAAAGTACTGCCACGTTTCCGCGTAAGAGAATAGCCGGTAAAGGAGCTGGAAAAGGGTGAAAATTGTTGCCGCACCTACGTGTCGCGACATCCCTTTACTGTAGTTATTGGAATATAATCACGAGGATGTTTACTCCTAGCTATCACCAGCTATTCTAATTAGGAAGTTAATGACACGTACCATTTGAATCTTGGACCTGAACCTACTAGAGTCTGGTAGAGGACACCATGTGCAAGCCTGGCTTTCTCTCGTGACTGCTGAAGTCTAAGTTACAATACAAACCCTCGGTACAGTTGTCAAGGAATCTATCCAGTTACTACATGCACAAGGTCATGCCCATTTGGAAAAGCCGTTTCATGTTCTAGCCAGCGATGGCTAATAGGGATGGTGTTATACGGCAAGTATCGCTCTTTTATCAGGAGGGAGGTATTCTGGTAAGATTGTTACGTTGTTGCCTGCCTTCATGCTATTGCACCCTTATATAACACCACCTGACGAACTAATAGTTCATGAGACAACGACATTTCACGTTGTGATGTATGCTCATTAAGTCTATAATGGTAGGTGGTTCAATCTGCTTCGCCTCCAATGAAGGATGCTGAGCTTATTATTAATCTATGGTGTTTATCTCTTTTCTTCATAATAATTATAAGTGGTATTAAGTTGGCGCAGCAATCCAAAGTCTATGGGATTAACGAGCGACGCAAATCGTATAATGTCGTTATCGGTATTGCTGCGTCTGCGCAATTGGGCAACTTGTCCTTCCTCAGTGACCGGCATTTCTGATAACTAGGAGCAAGTATTTGGGGGTAGCCGACTCGCCCAACGCCCTAAGGGGTAATCTATCGTGTAGCTAGGTCGAGTCCTTTACTGACCCTTCTTGGCCTGGTTGGCCTTGCGCAGCCTATCCCGGCGGCGCTTCATAGCCTCGGGACCAGACTCGGTATCTAGCATCCAGTCCCACCAGGTGAAGCTCGACGAATAGTTGCCGATGAATTTCTCGTGGTGAACGTCGTGGTGGTGAGCGCCAGCCCAGAAGGGCAAGAAATGTCTCAAGCTCCAAGGGAAGTCGTATCCGCTGTGGGAGTCGATGGCTTGGAATAGACGACCAATAATCCACATATACATGGTGAAAAGGTGAAGCTCGCCGGTGAGGGAAACCCATAGGATGGGACTTCCGACGGTTCCTAGCGCGAGCAGCATCGTCTCAATAGGAGAAGCGTACTCGGCGGCAAGACCGAAGGGAGCGGAGTAGGTGTGGTGGAGCTTGTGAATCATTCTGTATAGAGGACCGTAGTGAAGAGCCCGGTGGAACCAGTAATGCCATGTGTCCTCGAGGACGAAGAAGACGGCAATCTGCATGGCCATGGTCTGGATAGAGGGGAAGGGAACGCCGAAGTCCATGCCGAAGTACGTGGCAATGGGGTGGAAGAGCCAGATCTGGGGCAATTCGACGGTGACGTGGCTGAGAAGCACCAAGCAAGCGCATTCCCACTGCTCCTTCCAGGTAGGGATCTTCTGGTTCTGAATCTTGTATTTGTTGAAATAGGGAATGCGATCGAGGAGCATATAGGGAATACATCGACCGAAGTAAATAATCTCGTGCATCATGAAACTCATGATCCCCGTCGCTAGCGTGTCGTTCTGCATCCACAGGTACCAAGCCTAGAATTACATGATTCGAGTCAGTCACTTGATCGGGGTTAAGCATTTAGGGTCGGGGGAAGAGACTAACAGCCCATAGGCGCTCCACAACATTGAGTTGGACATTGTATTTAGAGACCTCCTCGAATACGCTTAGGTACGTATCGGGATGCGTAAAGGCACCGGCCAGAGTGGCATTCCTATACAAGAACGCGGTCAGTATTGCTGAACTGGAAAGGGGTAGTAGAGAACGTACATGGTGGCCATCGTGAAGACGAAGGAGGGAAATAGGGACACAATTGACAGTAACGATCTTTCAGAAAAAAACAAAAGAACCCCCCGTAATGTGCCCAAGTGATGTAGAAGAGAAGCTGTATCAACTCTAGAGGAATGAAGGAAATTAGTTGAGAGAGTGGTAGATATTTGTTTAATGTTTAAGCTTTAGAGAAATAAAGGGCGGTCGGAGGCGATAAGGAGATTAAAGATTTTAGTCTTTTAGGGGCATCTTTAGGGGCATCTAAATCCCCTGTTGATTTAGGTAATGGACGTACGACCAATCAGTCGAGTGCTGCCACAATGAGACCACCTGGAATTTGCTCTTCCCGTCCCGGTCGGTGCTGCAAAAGTGTGGAGAAGCTTGCGCCCAGGGGCCACGAAATGGGAAATGCGTGACACACAGTGGCTGTCGTATTCGTATTTGTATTCGAAGCATGTACCTATTCCACCTAATTTCCCAATGCGGCTACTTGGGTACCTAGGTACATGCTCATATGCACGACCTGATCAGATAACTTTACCGGATAAACTACGGGCCCACGTTGAATCGGCAGGCCAATCATGTCATCTGATCAGGAACACCTCCTACCCAATCGGTCTGATGCGTCTGTCCTGAGCCTTGCCTATCGAGGCTAGAGCTTACATGTACCCAGACCACAGCTCCAGAAGGGCATATTTTTTTTTCATTCTTCTTCGTCGTCAACATTTTATGACCTCATTCAATGAACCAATTTCTTAACTAAACATCGACTGAGGAACATTCGACCTGCGGAATCATCCATGCTCAATACGCCACAGTATTATATCGTTTCATCACAGATTCTATAACATCCATTGATGAGAAAAATATACTCGTTTCCTATTGGTCGATCAACTCATTTCCGAGCCCTGACCCTAGGTACCCGCCATGACATGAAATTGTAGAGAATTCGTTATGTCCGATAGTCACTCCGAGCATCGATCGACCCAGATGATAATCCCGCCCTCATCAAAGTTTGCAGGCCTAGCTATCTAGGTAGTCAAACGAAACATGTCCTTGGTGGCTGAGTAAGTTTTAATACAAACCGCAAATGTTTCTATTCTTGTTCTCATATCTACAAACAATTGCAATATGGCTTAGACATTATTTAGCCAAGTTCGGCGGTTGGACACCCAACTCGACCGTATCCCCTTTAGTCACCTGAGAAGCTATGACGCTACGCATGCTTCCATAGATTTGGATAGTCCTCGTGTGAAGGAATTGCTCAAAGCCATCAAGACATTGTCAACGTCTGGATCGCAAACTGTCCTCCCAGCGTGGCAACTCCAGTTCCTCTTGTCTCATTCGACTCTGCAATCAGACCATGGAGAGGCGATACCAGCGAATCAGTACGAGGCAGAGCTCGAATGGAGACTGGTTAGCAAAGCAACTGTCCAAACATACGGTATCATTCTAGGCACCCTGCTAGATCAGCTCATCCCTCTAAGTGATCACGTCTGGTACTGGGATGATGTAATTTCTTCTCCAACTTACAGCAGTCTTTACATGGTACAGACCTCTCCTATCCGGCTATGGGGTTGGACCAAGGAAATATACGGAGACAGCAAGACGAGGCTGCAACAATATACTAGTGGTGGTACTTCTGCCGCTGAATTTGAATCTGAATCAAACGTCGAGCCAATCCAGGCCAGTCTTGCCCAACGATGGAGCCGCTTCTACGGTGTCGTGAGGGAGACTATACGAGAAAGGTCACTAATCAATGTACAACGAAAGATTATGTCACCCGTTGCCATCTGTCGGTCCGAGGCTCGGCAAAAGCAGGCCAATTTGAAGAAGCTCCGAGAGATGACATCGAGCGGTCTTGGTGTTCTAATCGACGAGGGCCTTGTCTTCAGTGGCAACGGGAGTGATGATGGCAAGAGTGATATGATATTGTCGGCTAATCAAGAATGGAAAGGCGTCGTGGAGCGAAGCGTCGCCCTCATGGATATGGTGCTCAAAGATGTTTTAACATTAAATGTTGGCGTCGCCGACTTCGAGGATAGGGTCTTTGCGGGCGTGGACGAGGATCCCGAGTTGTCGATTCAGGCCGAAGAGGATGAAATAAACCGACCTGCGGTTGTGGCTAGAAGACTCCTAGACCTACTGGAAACTCATCTACCGGAACACTTAGGTGCAGCGGAGAAAATTGTGGCAGAGAACGGACGACCGTCGAGACTTGTGAGATACTGGCTACCTGCCACAGCGCTTCTCCTTTCTTCGACAACGATTCTCCGAATATTCGTTAACAGAAAGCAAGAGATCCTAGACTGGATAAGAGACCTTGGCGTGACTGTGCGCGACTTTTGGTTTAACTGGGTGGTGGATCCAGTTCGGAAAGTCATCGGCACTATCCGCCACGATTCAAACAGCGAAATCGCTATCATGAGTCGGGATAGTCTTAAGGCAGATAGGGAGAGTCTAGAGCGTATGGTCGTCGACTTTGCTATCGACAAGCCAAGCGCCGCGACGGGTGCCTCGTCGATATCAGAGTCGCAAGTTGCCGAAATCAGGGCTAAGGTTCGGGAGGGAGATGTGACACCCATCTTACGCGCATACGAAAAGGACTTGCGTAGCCCCCTGAATGGCGCGGTCCGGGGTGATTTGGTTCGAACGCTGCTTATCCAGGTGCAGAAGACCAAGGTCGATATAGAAGTTGCGATGAGCGGCATCGACTCTCTTCTGAAGAGCCAAGAACTTGTATTTGGCTTCGTGGGACTGACACCTGGTATCCTCGTGTCTATCGGAGCAATTCAATACTTCCGCGGTGTGTTTGGAGGGAGAAAGGGGTTCCGTGAGACGCGAAGGGCCGGCAAATGCGTCCGGGTTCTACGCAATATCGACCGCATCCTTTCCGAAGCGACGCCTTCGCCGAATAATCTCCTTTCTTACAAGGATCACGGTCTCCTTATCTGCGAGGTGCACGTACTGCGCCGACTTGCTCATAGCGTACTTCCGGTCGACATCGAGAAGGACTTCTTGGAAGACCTCGATGACCTTGCTAACCTCAAAGGCATCCAGTCACAGTCGCGTGCCCTAGATAGGATACGCTGGGCCTATTCCAAATGGATGAAATAGTAGCGCTACTCTACTTGAGTTGTAGTTTAGAGACTGTTTAGGCTAATAAATACAACAAAGCGAATCAGCGACATCATGTTTGTCAGAGATTGAATTGGTGTATTCGGACTGAATACGTTTCATGCAAAATCTCCTTGCAAGTTTAGACATGTTATTCCGACTGTGCGAAATAAGTTGGATAGTAGATACTTTAGAAATTGGCCAAAGTAGAAGCGCCTACTTCTTGTAGTATGCAACTATTTCGATATCTAAGCACTGGGTGAGGCAGCTCCGGTTGGTATGTCGAGGCCATCTACCAATAATAACTTGGGTTGTCCGGACCAGATATCTTACGTAAGGAGGCACGTACACAATCAGGGACTGCCACCAAACTTGGAGGCGGTGACTGCCGTAGGTATTTGTAGGTACTCAGGCAAGGTACATAACTCAAGCGACTGCACGTGTAGAGTTCTAGAAGTAAGAGTTCGGGTGGAAGTATAACTATAATAATGAGGCTGTCTCGTCGAGGTGCACGCTGTCAATTGCTGGTCTAATCATAACCTACATGTATGATTGCAATTACCTAGTATTCTTGTACAGTACATGTATGTATGTATCCCGAGACCACAGAGCACCAAACTTACGTCGATTGTGCTAGTACAAACCGGGTTAGTCAATTCCTTATTCCTTACTGCGCTCAGGGTTAGTACGACCTATTATTACACTTACATAGGCTTAGGTACCGCTATCACTACCACCTACCATCTATCATCTAACCCATTTACCATTCACTACCAGCCTGCCACATCTGACGACACGTCTTGTTTGCTTTTCCCCCCTCGTGAAAGAAACACTCCCACACCCAAGTGACCGCATTACTTCTCAAGACGACGAACTACCTAGCCTCTGTAAGATTCTCTGCCGTCCAGGACGAGCGACTCTGCCAAAATGTCGGGCAATCGAAACTACGACTTCCTAGTAAGTTCATATATTTTCTTCATCATCTTAATTCAACCCGGATATATATATGGTCGATATGATGATGGTGATGATGATGCTTAGTTCATCGAGGCTACCGAAAGCCATGCACCCCATCCCTAGCCCAAAGCAGACTTTCAGATAATCGGGAAGATACTAATGCCGCTTTCTAACCACAGATCAAACTTCTGCTAATCGGCGACTCGGGCGTTGGTAAATCATGCTGCCTTCTACGATTCAGTGAAGACTCCTTCACGCCGTCCTTCATCACCACCATCGGCATCGACTTCAAGATCCGCACGATCGAGCTGGATGGTAAGCGCGTGAAACTGCAGATTTGGGACACGGCCGGCCAAGAGCGATTCCGAACTATCACGACGGCTTATTATCGCGGCGCGATGGGCATCCTCTTGGTTTACGACGTTACCGATCAAAGATCTTTCGAGAGTAAGACTATCCCTATCTGTCCTGTCCTGTCCTGTCCTGTCCTGTCCTGTGAAACAGGTCAACGTCCGCAGGCTAACCCGTGGCTACAGACATTCGAACGTGGTTCGCAAACGTAGAGCAGCACGCCACCGAAGGCGTCAACAAGATCCTCGTCGGCAACAAGTGTGACTGGGAAGAGAAGCGCGTCGTATCGACGGAACAAGGCGAGGCACTGGCCAAGGAGCTGGGTATCCCCTTCCTCGAGGTCTCCGCCAAGAGCAACATCAACATCGACAAGGCTTTTTACAGCTTAGCCGCCGACATCAAGAAGCGCATCATCGACACCTCCAAGACGGAGCCGACGACATCATCCGGCGTCAACGTCTCGCAGGGAGAGAACAGTGGCGGACTAGGAAAGTGTTGCTAAGGCTAAGAAGCAAGCAAGCAAATATTGCTTAGGACGAGAAAAGGCGTACCTATTCAGAGAGGAGAGAGAGGCAATGTTCGGCGCGGATTTCTTGTTGATGAAGCGAAAGATGCTACAGTAGACCGTGGATTATGAGTTATGGCGAAACCAAAGAGAAGCCCCCGAGGACGGAAAGAGATCATGAGAAGTGTGTACTACCTAGTAAAAAGGGGCTAGGAGCAGGCACAGAAGAGAGCAAGAGACCTGCTTCGTACGCACACGATAGACATTCATCATCATCACACACAAAGCAAGCAATGCACAGGAAGAATGCGGCCAAGGGGGGCAAAGTGAGGGTGATACTATATTGGCGGAGTTTGGTTGATACGGGTCTAATACAATTTTCAGTCATCAGGCACCAGTTGTTTCTCTGTTTGTGCTGTTGCTGACTCTGCGAATTAACTCGTCCCTTGTGGCAGTCCAATGCCTTCGTATTTTTGGGAAGTGAGGTGAAGTAATATAAATTTACCACAGTACTGAAACGTTGAGTATTCTAGTCTCGTCCCACGTTGTCTGGCCACGCCCCCCGTCGACGTTCATCCGCAGCTTCAACTGCCGCCGGTGCCAGTTCCGGACGAAGCGGTAGGCCTCGGCGTTGTCTGTAAAAGGGACGATGAAGCGAGGATATCTCCTATACTTCCTATCATCTGCTATGTCATGAGTAGTTTCCTCTTCCCCGTCAGCTGCGTCCTTGTTGCTCCTCCCCGTAGCCCTACCAGCCTGGTCCAAGAGGCTCTGCTCTAAGCTCTTATCATCCATGTCGTGCTTTTTAAGGATGCTCTTCCCAAACGGTAGGATGCCGTTTACCAGGTCCGTCACCCGCCAAGGTAAGTTCCGGTCCACGCCGTCCTCCTCGATGGCCTGTCGCAGCGTGTCCACCGAGATGCGGCCGCCGTCTACAGTCACGAGAACCAGGTGCTTCGAGCCGGCCTTGGTCATCAGCTGATCGACGAACGAAGCGCCGCCCATATCCAGATCGTCCATCTTGTCGCGACTGTGGGCGTCGGAGATCTCGAGGCCCAGCTCGAGGTGCCATTTCTGGCTCGGCGGAACCAGTGTGAAGGACCGGATGGCCACGGCGACATCCTGCCCGTTGTCGGTCCGTAGTAAGCCCTGGGGCACGGGAACATCGTACTTCCCGGGTTGCGCATCGGGCATATGTTTTTTTGACAGTTGCCACAGCGCCTCGACCTCGCTCTTGTAAGCAGCAGCGGCCGCACGGCTGTCAAATAGCACGAAGTAGTGACCCAGCGGGGCTAGGGTGTCCGGGTCCCGGGCCTGGATAACCCGCAGGATGCCGCCGACCCAACCCTCGACGTGGGCGCCTCGCTGGCCGAGACGCAGGAAGTCGCTCTCGAGCAGGTGCTTGCTGGCCGCGGACAGAATGAGCATGCTATGGGCACGTAGGGCGACGGCTTCGGATGCGATGCGTTCTGCAACGCGGCTATCTAGGTTCCCAAGTTCATTGTTACCGTGTTCGGGGAGATGCTCGTCAGCCGCCATAGTCAAGGGCGGAGGCTCGTCTTCGAATTGCGATTCCCAGCTGCTCTTGAGCGTCCCGTGAGGTTGCGTACGTGCGTGCCTTGCATCGTCTGGGAACAGCTTCTCTAATAGAGACGACGACTTCTTCGCATCGTCGTTTCTGTGGTCATCGTCGGGTTGAGACGGCGGTTGTAGGCACCGCCTGCTACCGTGGAATAGCGCCGTAGCTGTAGGTACAGATCGCCATGCTGCTGCGGCTACCGATCGTGAGAGTGGCCGCTGGAGCTGTCGTAGGAGCATGAGGCGGCGAGGTATGACGCCCAGCGCATTGCATACAGAATTAGACGAAGAGGAAAAGGTTGGAAAGTTGAGTGAGCTTCTTTTTTTTTCTCTTTTCATCTACAGGGATTTACAGGTACCTTACCTAGGTACACTGCTATAACGCTATAACGTAGCGCTATTAGTGCTATTTCATAGGGCATATAAGGTGCCTCTTATTGGCCCAAGAGTGGGCACTAGTAACCTGAGTGAATAAAATTTACAGGGCTGTCCTTTGCATCCCACAACTTGGATTTACCTACTACACACTATCTGTTATAATAAGGGAATGGGAGATTTAAAATAAAATAAAACGCAATACAAACTCGTTGACAATGAACAATATAAGGGGAACTTGGGTTCATTTTTTCTTCAATTCACTCTACCCTAAGTTGCACGATTAACTGCGACTCCACTAGGTCCGAGAGAACAAATATAAAACTCAACAAAAACACCAAAAATTCACTAATTATGGGAAAAGACGACTTCAAAATCCGGCTCCAGCCCCAGGACGTGGCCAGTCAAAAGAACCCCAACTACAAAAATGCAGCCAAAATCTTCATCCACCCAACCACCTTTGCCCAAGGAGGGTTCACCACAGCTCATCTATGCAATGTTGAGACTGAGGGGCCAGTTGACGGGCCAGCTCGATGGGAGGCAGTTGCGTGGCCGGCTCCAGACAAGAACGTTGCCAACAATATCATCTCCATCAGCCGAGTTTTTGAGAAGATGGCCGGTTTAAAGCTCGGTCAGATGGCTAGAGTTACTCCTGGCTACGGTCCCGTCCCTGACGCGAGAGTTGTTCTTATGAAGGAAATAGCCCTCGATGCTGCTCCCTTGGCCCCGTCAGAACAGACAAGATGGCAGTACCATCTAGAAAGCCGATTAGGTGAGCTGCTACCCCATTATTCCCTATGATTCGTGATTATGAGCGTAGGTCACTTCTTGTTGGTGGCTTGAGCAACTCACTAAGAAGTCGACGGAATCATCCAGAGGGTTAGCTATGAACAAGAGTGACTGAATCCTTGGTGGTAAATGAAGAGGGAAAAGCCCGTGTTTCCTAGTTCTATATGTCTTTCTTCAAACCCCATCCATGTATCACATAGTCTGACTGTATCGATAGAGGTAGCTGAATACATCATAACGGGCATATCATTTGACGAAATTCTTCTCAATGGATCAAGACGCTCTTTTGTGGTTACATCCGTGAACGGTAGAACCGATGGTGTCGCCAAGTACACGCCCGGCTCTACCGTGGTCGAGTTTTCCAACGACGACGAGAATCAAACTAGGGGTAAGCTGGAAGTAAGCTTGCTACCGGGAATGGCACGTCAAATAGACGAGCTTAATGAATTCTTCGACGACTTTGATGTCGAGTTTGAAGGGTTTACGATACCAACTTATTCCTGTGGAATCGTTGTCCATGGAAGCCACGGGACAGGGAAATCGATGCTGCTAGATCACATTGCTGCCACGAACTGGGGAAGAGTCGTCCGAGTAAACTATAACGATAAGCCGTCGACCATCCAGACCCATTTCAAAACTGCCCTTGAGCAGCGGAGTCCAACTATCCTTTTAATAGACGACATTACAAAGTTAATAGGAAAAGAGCAGTCAGGCCGCCAGGTTATGGTCGAAACTATTGGTGAAGGATTAGATGCTTTAGCAAACAAGGCACGGCAACAGAACACGAGGCCGCATGTCCTAGTGGTTGCCACTTGTCTAGACTACTTAAACGACATTCCCCATGCCCTTCAACGCCACGGCCGGTTCGAGGAGCACATCCCTCTTCCAGTCCCCGATGCGACAAGTCGCAAAGAAATTATCCGTTTTCACAAGCCAACCTTTGTCGACCACGAATTCGACCGATATGTATCAGACCTGGGTGACCGCACACATGCGTACACCGGCGCTGACCTACGCAAAGTCCTCCACCGGGCTACCAAGGCATGGAGGAAACGAGTAGGCCGGCCCTCCAGTGCCGAGCCTCTTACGTGGGACGATGTCACGAAGGGGCTTCAAGAAGTGCGGCCTACTGCTATGCACGACATAAATCTAAAACCGCCTACTGTGCGCTGGAGAGATATCGGTGGTTATGAAGAGGTCAAGATCGCCTTGCAGAGAGTGCTTCGGAAACCCACGGTATGCTTTTCTTGTCTATTTAAAGTGAATCCCTTTTTTATATACTAATGATGCTACGAATCCCAGGGCCCACGTGCGAGGATGTCAAAGCCGCCGAAGGGCGTCTTGCTCTACGGCCCCCCGGGGTGTTCCAAGACCATGACGGCGCAGGCCATGGCCACAGAGTCCGACTTCAACTTCTTCGCCGTCAAGGGAGGCGAGCTCTTGAACATGTACGTCGGCGAGACGGAGAGGTCGATACGCAACCTATTCAAGCGAGCGCGCGAAGCCAGCCCTAGCATCATATTCTTCGACGAGTTCGATTCCATAGCCGGTTCGCGATCTGGTCCCGGCGGCGGCAGCAGCGGCGTCCAAGCCCTGACCACGCTTCTGACGGAAATGGACGGCTTCGAGCGCATCGGCGAGGTGTTCGTCCTAGCCGCCACCAACAAGCCGGAGCTGCTCGACTCCGCGCTCAGACGTCCGGGCCGCTTCGACGAGCTGATCTACGTCCCGCTACCGGACGCCAAGGCGCGCGAGGCCATCTTTGCCGCCAAGTCCAGGGAGCTGCAGTTCCCGGACGATGGAAGCATCGACGTGGCGGAGCTGGCGCGGCAGGCCGACGGCTACTCCGGAGCGGAGATCGCGCGCATCTGCGATAAGGCCTTCTGGGATGCAGACGACGAGAACGCGCCCGCCATGGAGGTATTGCTCACAGCGATCCGGAAAACGCCGAAGCTGGTTACGAAAGACATGCTGGATCATTACAGGGAGTGGCAGGAGAGGTTTAGGTCATAGGATATTTTATTTGAGGTATACGCATGTCTCGTTGCACCTCGTTAATATAAAGAGATACCATTTCAGTAGTAGCAAATTTCTGTGAGCTTATCGGTTGCATTAATAGGGGGTTTGCTCTACTCATGGCCACACTACTAGTGACATACAGTGACATGCCTCTTCCTAGACTTACCGTCACACATGGTGGCAGTGACAGGTTATAGTGTCCACCGACTGGTTCATCAACAGCAGTAATATATAGTCACTGCGAGATGCATTTGAAAGGCGAAGGATCGGCATAATTATATACATGTGGAATAACTTTACATAAAACATTTACTTGTGCTCGTGACATAGTCGAATCACAGGTATCTACGAAAGAAAAAAAGAAGTCGGTTGGGGTCATGAGTACTGCTCTCATAACTCTACCAACGGGATTTTTTTATAGAAATTTTCATAATTGATAATAATAAAAGAGACAGGACAAGATACAATGTCTTTGAATAGGTACTTGACAAAAAATGAAATGTGATGATTTCGTCCAGGCTCGAACTGGAGACCTTCAGTGTGTTAGACTGACGTGATAACCAACTACACCACGAAACCATGCTAGGTGATGTCTCAATGCACATATCTGGATCGCTGTTAATAGAGTACATGTATCAAGTATTGGGTTTACCAGGATTATCCATCCCTCCCAACAAAATACGAAGGCCAATGCAAACTCATCAATAATACCTACATAGGTAAGGTAGGTAATTGTAATAACTAGAAATATTTATTTCATGTCAAGTAAACATTATGCTGATGCCATGTGTCTGTCTTACAAGCAGAAACGAGTCTTGCCTCTTACATCCGAAAAGGTGAAATCAATAATACAAGGCAAGCTACTGGGGGGTTTACTATTACTTATTTCTCCTATCCTTGGCCTTCCCTTTTGCCATGTGTATAGCACTGTTAATAAGAAGGAAATCGATGTCGTGATTGACAAGCTCTTGATATTTTGTCATGTTACGCCCTCCGAGACAGCCCTGGTACCTACCTAAAAATTTGTCCACCACGGCCCGCACTACATACGGTTTAGTGAGAGGTGGAGTAGACGGCACATGCACTGAAGGTTGCCGTATCGTATGTGCATAGTATTGAACACCATCAATTAAGTACCTACTTAGGTAGGCAACCTTTCTAATAGGTTTATCGTAATCCCTAGAATAATAAGAATCATAACTGCTGTTAACTTGGGTTCTCATACCCTAACTTTCACTGAAGGCGAACCAGATTGAAATTGCCCAGCATGGACTCCAAGCAATTCCGGGAAGCGGCCATATCGTCTATCGAGGACAGTGAGTCTCATTACGCTCCCTATAGGTGTAGATCAACACCATTGACATGGCATAGTCGCCAATTACTACGACACTATTGAGGAGCGCCGTGTGGTATCAAATGTCGAGCCTGGATACTTGAGAAAGATTCTACCCGAGGAAGCACCTCAGAATGGGGAGGCGTGGGCCGACATCCAGAAAGACATTGAGGCCAAGATCCTTCCTGGCATAACACATTGGTTCGCACGCCATTCTCTCAATTCTTTATCGATATAGTCATTCGCTAAATTAATGTATCTATATATATAAAGGCAATCGCCAAACTTTTTGGCATGGTTTCCCTCGTCCAGCAGCTACCCGGCCATGCTGGGTGAGATGTACTCGGCCGCCTTCACCGGCGCGGCCTTCAACTGGATCTGCTCGCCGGCCGTCACGGAGCTCGAGACCATCGTGCTAGACTGGTTGGCCAAGGCCTTCAACCTGCCGTCCTGCTACCTCTCGACGGGCCCTACCAACGGCGGTGGTGTGATTCACGGCACTGCCTCCGAGGCCATCGCTACTGTTCTGGTAGCGGCGCGCGACAAGTACCTGCGCGAGGCTACGGACCATATCACCGACGAGGAGGAGCGCGAGGACGCCATCGCCATCCGTCGCAGCAAGCTAGTCGCTCTCGGCAGCGCGGCCACTCATAGCGCCACCAAGAAGGCCGCGCAAATCGCCGGCGTCCGGTTCCGTGTCGTCCCCGTGCACGCCGAGGACGGGTACCGCATGACGGGCGCGGAACTAAAGCGGGTGATGCTAGAACTGCGTGCCAGGGGCCTCGAGCCCTTCTACCTGACGGCCACGCTCGGCACGACCGACACGTGCGCGGTGGACGACATGGAGGGCGTCGCGGACGTGCTGCAGGAGCTGGCGCCGCCGGGCAAGGGCGAGGTGTGGGTGCACGTGGACGCGGCGTACGCGGGGGCGACGCTGATCTGCCCCGAGTACCAGCACCTGGCGCGGAGCTTCGACCGGTTCCACAGCTTCAACACGAACATGCACAAGTGGCTGCTGGTCAACTTCGACTGCAGCGCGGTGTGGGTGCGCGACCGGCGCCACCTGACGGACGCCCTGAGCGTGTCGCTGGCCATCCTGCGCAACCAGCACACCGACTCCGGGCTCGTCACCGACTACCGCGACTGGCAGATCCCGTTCGGCCGACGCTTCCGCTCCCTCAAGGTCTGGTTCGTGCTGCGCACGTACGGCGTCGAGGGCCTGCGCGCCCACATCCGGAAGCACGTCGGGCTCGCCGAGACGTTCGGGGACCTCGTCAAGGGCCGCCCCGACCTCTTCGAGATCGTGACGGGCCCGCGGTTCGCGCTGACGGTGTTTAGATTGGTGAAGGAAGGTAGGACGCTCGAGGAGCTAAACGCACTGACTAAGAAGATGTACGATGTCGTGGTGGAGGAGGGCAAAATCTTCCTGTCGAGCACCGTCGTTGGTGGCGTGTTTGCTATCCGGCATAACCCTGCGACGCCGTTCGTCGAGGAACATCATGTTAGGAAGCATTTCGAGATCTTGGTCGAAGCCGCCGAGAAGGTGCTTCTGGAGGCTTAGAATACAAAAAGAAAAATTCAATATTTCCAAGTTCGAATTAGGGAACGTTAGACATAATTATGCAACGACGAGATGTCAAACCAGATTACGCGACTTGAGGACATTGCATGCTAGAAATTGGTGTGCTATTCATTATTCGTAAGATCATGAAACTCCTATGGTATAATATAACTAATCCAGACACCCGGCGCCGTTGATAACTTGTGCTGTGCTAATATGCATAACCCTCTTTCAACGCATGTCATATTCTGATGATGCTTCCGTAACGACCGGTATATGCTTCAACTAGATGCCTAGTGTTTATAAGAAAATATCGCTGACTAGCATTGCAACCCCCCTTCTCAATTAACCTCCGATGGACGCATGACCGGAGTGGTGCATGTTATGCCTGAGGCGTTGATTACCAAGAATCTCGACGACTTCTCCCGGTATGGTGAGTGCTTCGATTTCGACTCTTATCTTTCCGGTCGTCGTACCGATCATCGTCGTACCTGTCGTCATAACTCCGGTCATGCCGAGACTGTTCGTAGTATCGACCGTCTTCGATATACCGAGGGTTTTCGTGCCGGCCCATATCCACTGACTTGTGGCGATCGCGACGGCTTCTTTGACCCCTTTGAAGATCTACTGTATCTTGAGCTACGCTGCGATCACTTCCGCGGTCACTGCCATCGGCGCGGCTACCCCTTCTGCCCCTGCTGCTCTGGTCGCCTGCATCCTGGGCCCGTGGATCGAAGGTGCCGTTGCGGATCTGCTGCTCCCTCCTCCGGCGGCGACGTTCTTCTCTCTCTTGCTGCTCCCGCTCTTCTCTGTCTTTACGCTCCTCGTGTTTATGGACCTGCTTTTCGATATTCCAGGCTAGACCGATGCCTAACATGCCCAGGACCAATGGCTCGGTCCACCCAAACGGGTGTTCTTTTTCAATCTCTTTACGTTTAGACCGGTGCTCTGGATGCGCCCTAGAGGGCAGGTAATTGCGTGGATTGGCTGGTGCGAGTTTGCCCATTTTCAAATTTGGTAGATAGGTAATTTGGATGACTTCGTATATTAGGATATCAGATTTACTTTTTTTAGTAGATAATAAGTGATGCCGGGAATGGTCACTTGGTGGTTCTCAAGGAACTTTATTCCAAGAAATAGGGGCTGGTGGGATATTGGGGTGAGGCGAACTGTGTTACTAATTGCTATTTGCTATACACAATAAATTGTGTTGTTTGTGGGTTGGACCAACAGACTCCTATATACTAAGCGTGGGATCGTGATACAGGACGGACCAGTCGATACACGACAGGCAGCCCAACGAAAAGCTCCATTAGCACACTATGCGAATGATGTACGTGGATCGAGCGGAATGCCATCATCGGAAGATAGAAATGTACGGCAATTCCATTGAGGTACATGTACGTGGTTTCGCGAGGAAGAGGCGAGGAAGAAGGATCAGGGGTCAGGGGTTGGAGCGCATCCCTCACATTGGCTCGTGGGGGGTTGTGATGTCATACTCGGATTTTGGAAACACAGAGACTAAGGCAAGTAAGCTTCTCTCTATTCCCGATTCAATCTGGGAGGCTTGCTGTCATCCAACCGGCCCTTGTCAAACCCAAAAGCCTAGACCCGCCATCCCCGGATCATTTTAGCACCTTTTGCTGTTTTGTCGGCCCTAACCCGAGCTCAGGCCTATGACGACGAGAGGCATATCTGCCCCCATGTCCAATGCTGTCGTTGTCGTCATGTCAATGACAACTTCTCTTCCAAGCCGTTTGGCCTGGCCTGCCACAGCATCTCGTCCCGAAACCTAAGCTCTTATTATTTCTTCATCAATGTAAAATGTCGGTGTGAGGCAACTCGGACTGAAAGGCCACGTTCATGTTTAGATCCTACCCAAATCAATTATTAAATCCACCCTTGTTTAGGAACAATAGCTCAGCTACCTGCCGAGGCCGTTCCCGTTCCTCCGTTCCACTGCGCAACATTCAATTACCCCAAGGTCAAGGTGGCCCCAGTGGTTGTCGATAGGGTTGGGGACTTCGATGTGGCTAGCTCGTCTTGTGCGATCTTCGGTGGTACTGTTTTTAGCATCTAGTGCGAATTCGCTTTCTCTTGACAATATCGTCTCTGGTAGGCGACACCAACTAGTATTAGATATTTGCTCCATGTGCATATTTTTGAACATTTTCTTCCCAAGTCTTGTCGGCGTTATACCTTAAGTAGCTTGGCTTTCTCTTTTGCAATTTTTCCATTTCTAGGCGAGTGTTGACAGTGAGGAGCTGTCATTCTGTTTAAATAGGATAGCATTGAAGGTCACCGAAATGCACCTGGCAGAGGACAATACCTTTATTGTGGGAGGAAAGTTTGCTTAAGTTGCCTCGTCGTCAAGTCGAGACCCGAATGGCATGTAACATTCCTCACACTGCCGTCATTCTGCGGCGTCCACCAATCACATGGTTCCCATAAGATACAGCCTCACAGTGTGGTCCTGTGATCCTGTTAAGGAACGCCCTGGAACCTAGTGTATTACCTAGATATTATCGCAAGTGCAGACTCATATCTCGACTTAGTTATGCTCACAGGGTAGTTGTAAGGAACGCCCGCACCGTATGCACTGTTCCGTTAGGTATGTGAACGCCTTAAGAAGCATGCTCTGTTCGACTTCGCCTCGTTGAGGATAATGCCTGGGCGTATTAATTCCCACCACATGTCCTTAGAATCATAGCCCTCCAAGTGGCGAGCAATAACCTTTGTTTACGAATACTCCCAAGGACTTGATCTTTCTGCCTCGAGGATGTATTTCAAAACATTATTACAATTTGAAATCACCAATGTTGGCAAGCGGAGTACATCTCGACTTATTTTATTGTTGGAAACCTCGATAACTAAACTGGATGAACCTTACCTAATTATTTTCAGTCAACCTACCTTGATACCCCATTTTCTTATGTCTCCTTTCACAGAAGAAATTTCCGACTCACCTTTTCCATTTCGAGATTGCAAGGCTTACTTATCCATAGTGGCTGCTGGTTTATTCTTCTTCTTAGAAGTGGTTCTTATCTTCCTTGCCTTCTTCTCCATGGCACAGTCGTCGCAACATTTGACAAAAAATTGTGACGGCCGCCCCTTCATAACTTTACCACAGGCCCCGAAGCCGACCGAGTCTGCTTCTGAGCATGTGTATCGTCGAGCAATAATCGGGTCGCCTATCTGGTGCTGGCCCGCCTCGCACCAAAAAATGTCGTAACTTTCCTTACACATGGTGCTGTTTTTCTTTATTTCACTAATATTATGTTATTAATGATGCGGGAGTTCTAAAAGTTCCCTTTGATTCCATGCATGTGGCCCTAGTGATATAGGCGACAAGACATAGCTCGTGATGGTTGACAAAGGCATTGTTCAAAACCATCAAGTGACATGTGCATTGTTTCTCAACCATAACTGTATAGGGTCGTTAGCTTAGTGTCAAGTGGTTATGTCGGACTGTCTTGTTCAGTTCCTTTTGGTCACATAGTCCCGTCTTAGATGAGATACGACATCGGATGTTCTGCTTTATGCCATGTCTCGGTTTATGTAAATACGATATTGAAAAATAATATCGCCTCATTACAGTTACTTGCCAAGTGTGAATCCGGAACTTCCTGCTGCCTTCCTATGTTCTCCTTGGTTCTACGCCACGCCACTCAACTCGGCACAGTAGGGGCTTCGGTCGTGTTTGAGTTGATAATCCACGTCAAGAGCGAACTTAAACCATTGGCGATAAGATCGTCTCCAGCGTCGTTTGGATGAATACCATCTCGAAGGAGATCGTTCGGAAACGGGTATATGTCGTTAACATAAATGGGCGATTCGGTCATGTTTTGCTCTACAGCCCAGTCGGGAATCATATCGTTCAGCTTTTTTACCGGAATCATGTTCGCCGGTAGAGGGAGCACAGTATTCACCTGAAAGCGTAAGGTCAGAAACGGGGAAGGTAAGTAGGTGGGTATGCGCGTATTACAATGATCTTTGTATATTCATTATGCTGCCGCATCTTTTGGGCCATGTCTGTGTAGGCCTCGACGACGTCTTGTATGCGCCGGCCGCGAGCGATATCATCTGTACCAAGCATGAACGTGACGATGTCGGGCTTGGTACCATTTATCCATGTCTCAATATGGTCGTACGCAATATCGATGGCCAAGTACCCCGTGTGTCCTTCGTGATGCTGAGTCGCGAAGTCCGGATCAGCTGTATCGCATTCCTGGGTATTGTTCATCGAGCCGACAAACTCGACCCTATCCGTCACGTTATTGATTTTTAGATGATTCCACAGCTTAGCTCGCCAGCAGGTGATCTCTGTGATGCTGTCTCCTAGAGGCACTTATAACCAGAACTGCCTGTTAGAACCACGTTCAATTGAAATTACCTAGGAGCTACATATTGAATGTTGAACTAACTGATCTTCAATTTTGTTTGAGCGACAGCCGTGCCTATTAAATAGGCCGCTGCCATGATTCCCCTGAAATTCATGATCGCGATGCTGGGTTACAGGCGAATCCGTAGGTATTGATGAAATGTGAAATCTACTGCATAAGGAGTGAACACGAGAAGCCAGAATCAAGATTAATAGCTATCCGTGCTTGAAATTTCCAATCCTTATGTCTCAACCTCGATTCACGGCTTGAGAGGCGGGTGGCCATTTTCTGAGTCTTCCATCACGGCATCAAACCCTCCAGGGCTTTCCGAACATCTAAAGCGGCAATGATACTCAATCTTCGTCTTTAGCTGGAATAACAATTTGGCGATTCGTATTTGTGCGGGGTAAGCATCTAATTACCTAGTCATTTAGATGAAGATATTGAAGGGTGATTGTTTCAATGATGTTTATAATAGCCTGAAAGAGAGAACCTGGCAACCTGGAGATTGCTACAACCTAGATGCTCTATGAGGACATACACCTCAACATCTCCTTACTTACATATGTTAGTAGTCACTTTCGTCAGAGATGAATTTATGCTATTGTTGTGGGAGCGTGATTGAGCGCGACTGCTTGTGGGTTGTGGTGTAATGCATCTAACCTCAGGAGTCAGCACATTTTCAATGAACCATTGTTTTCACGAGGGTATACTCTTGAGCATGTACGCCCTGAACGGTATTATACATTAATACTATCAACACTGTTTATATGCTTGCACGTCTAGGAGCCATCGTCCTTCTTAATGCTTTCTTCGCCTCAGTTTCTTCAACCAACGGAAGAACACCCTCCTCCTTCAAGCGATCAAGAAACTCTTTGCCAAACTTGTGCCCTAATGCGTATATTTCATCGAACTTTCCGAAGTCAAGAGTCCCGAAATCATCGATCGGCGGCCGCATGTAAATGCATCCTGGCATCGCTTTCGCTCGCTCTAGTGCATCAACACTAGATACGTAGGCTAGTCGAGCTTGAATCTCTGCTAGGGTAGGGGGATTGGGAATGCTCGAAAAAGGATTCCAACGGTTGAAAAATGCCCAGAAACCCGAGAGCGAATCTCCGTAGCTCTGAGGCGTATCGTCATCCATAGCTCCCACGTCGATGGCGAAGATAACGGACGCACCAAGAGACTTCATGTGCGACACGGTGAGGTTGTCGATGTACCCACCGTCTAATAGCATGCTCCCCTCATCGCACAATGGCGGAAGCAAGCCGGCCAATGACATAGAGGCTCGCACATATCGCCAAGCATAGCCACTGGTGTGGATTTCAGGCCTGCTTTTGCTGATGTTTGTGGTGTTGCAGTAGTATTCCAACCAGAAATCCTCGATCTGATGCTTGCCAAAAGTCTTGAAAATTCCGCGGTTGAACTCGTGCCCGGTGGTATACGAGGCAGATGGATAAGTTAGATCTAGCGCGAAGCGCCACATGCTTGCCATCCTTCCGGCAAACTTTTTGGCTAAGCCAAACATGGGCACTACATCAGCGTGACGCGCATAAAGCGCCCCGATGAAAGAGCCGATTGACGTGCCACCAACAATGTCAATGGGGATGCCAGCCTCCTCCATAGCTCTGATGATACCAATCTGTGCGATGCCACGGGCACCACCGCCTCCCAGTACGAGGCCAATGGATTTACCGCAGAGTCTTCTCGCCAGTCTCTGGAAGTCCCCTTTGTAGGGGGCTTCCGGCGAGTAGTAGGGCCTGTGACGTATTTTCTGGACTGTGTACTTCTGAATCTCGGCCTGGAGGATTTGCACTCGTTCCTTTAGAGTTGGTCCAAACCCTTTCCTTGCGGGTGGATGTGAAGTAACGGAGTTCGTCTCGAAGGCCATCTGTAGATGGTAGTGGCCGCCATTAATCCAAACGCGATTTCTTAACCAGGCTCTAGTCAGGCCGGGGAGCGAATACCGATCAGCGTGAAGGAGGACTAATGTTTTACGGGCTGTTGATTTCATCCCCAGCATGAATCGTTCGTATTCACCAATCTCAGGAGACCCTTCGGCCAGACCCACAAGGAGAATGCAATCTGCTTGTGTAATGCAAGTCTGAGTCCAAGGTGAGGTCACGCTTGTGTCTAATAGTCTAGGTCAGCGTCGTTCATAACCCAAAGTTCAACTGCAACATGTAGAATGTGGGTTGTGGTCAGGAAAAAATTAGAGTTTTAGGCCTTCATAGACGGCGCTCAGGATAAAAATTTGTTCATCATACCAAGGAAAAATGACTAGGAAGCAAGGCATATTGACTTACCAGCAACGTAAACAACGAGCCCGTACTTTTCCTCTAGATCGGCAAGGTACTGAGCTAGCTTTAACTTTCCCATCCTGTTGAAAGCATGTTTACCTAGGTGGCTGAGAATCGCGGCTTGGTGCAGGGAGGTGGCACCATTCGGTGTCCCAACCTGAGCTAGAGCATTCATCAGGCGGTTGCCAAATTCAACAACAGGAATCCCAGACCTGACCGGAAGGACGGCAACAGTTCTGATGTTGAGTGTCGACGAAACCTTGTTGATAGAGGTGCCACCGGAGGTAGCATCCTTTCCAGCGTTAGACGGATCATCAACTAGAAGCCGCATTCGGGAAGCGATGATCTTCGAGATCTTAATCGTGATATTGGGGTGCTCTTGAGCAAGGCTGTTGAACAAAGTGCGAGGAAACTTGACAAGTTCGGTAGCGCGGATGGCGTGTAGGGTCCCGGAACGAGTAGACTCGGTCATAACCTCCAACTCACCAACACTATCACCCTGACCAAACTCCGCACGGACATTCATCCCGCCATCCTTCCGATCTTCCACTAAACGTAGCCGTCCATTGAGGACAAGATAAATAGCCTCGCTTTCCTCGTCCTTATGAAACAGGACCTGTCCGGCATTGACTTGAACCCATTCGAGGGCAAAATCGATGTGGAGTAGCAGTCTTGGAAGTAGACTGGTTAGTCTCTTTGCCATAGTCAGAAGCACGATTGGATATCTTTCTACTATCTTCTCCAACGTCGCGCGTGGGATGAAGCCGACGTAAACATCCGTCTTCGCCACTACGTCGATGAAGGATCTGTACGAAGACACTGTTCCGATATAACCTGCAAGGCCACCTGGTTTCACAAGCCCTACACGACGGCGATCTGGTCTGCCATTTTGCCTCGTGTTGGACATGCCTCTGCCGGCGTTTGAATCTTTAGCTGGACCAAGAGACGGTTTTCTGGTGGCGTCTTGAGATTCTGCTCTGCGCATGGCGCTTACTGATGTTTTGCTTGAAGCAGTAAGAATATTGTTGGTTGCTGTGTCTTCCGAAGGAACACAAATATCGAGAAATCCGTCAACGACGTAATAAAGCCCCGGGCTTCGCTCTCCTTGCTCGACAAGGACAGACCCTTCACGAAAGAAGACAATCTCTACATCGTGCTTCATTTCGGAGGCAAGATAATGTGCATTCGGGGTGCCAGTCATGGAAATGCCCCCAGAAGTCATCGACTCAGCATCCCAGTCAGTCGCGCCATCAAAAGGATCCATGAAGCCAAACGCATTGTTGCTGAACACGGCCTTTTGTCTCCTTTGGTCATAAGAAACTAGCCTTGGAGAACCTTCCGTAGATTCTGGGCCTCTGGATGATGATCCGCCAGAGCTCATCCCCAAAGCCTTGAAGACGCACTCCAATATAGAAACTCTGAATAGGTTGTCTTCGTCAACAGATTCGCGAGGATCAATTGACAAACGAGCTCGGTTTTGGGTCGCGAAAGGGTTGAAAGTGCGTTGAGCCAGAGGGCTTGTATCCTCTTTTCCGAATGTGTCTGATGAGTGGAAGGGTTCTGTGATGGGAATCTCCAAAGTGCCAGATGATCTCGTTCCGCCACCGCGGGCTATCTGGACATTAGCCAGTAGGTCTCCGGGGCTAGGAGTGTGAATCGAGAGACGCTCGTGCGGAGGCACAATGGTAGACGCTACCACGGACTGAGGACGGGCACGGCTCATGGCTTGCAGAGCTGCTTCCTTACGCAAGCTCGTTGAAGACCTACGCCGGCGACCCGTAGCTGACGAATTATGCAAAGCAATTCCTTTACCGCTTTCCTCCTCACCTGCTCTCTCCCTCTCCTGTTTGAACTTCTCTTTTAGACGGTCTAGAGCATCGCCTCGTAGGATGTTTGGTAGCTGGCAAGTCGTGTATTTAATCATATTCTTTTCCGTATGAAGGACCTCATTGGTCAGGCCCAGGTAATTATACGCTGTAGCCAAGGTAACGCGCTGGAACCGAGATAAAATGACGTGGACGATATGGGCAGTTGCTTTGGGATATACCTTGATTAGTCGACGGAAGGCACTTGCAGGTATAATCGCAATTGTCGTGTCAACCGTTGCCCTCGCGATGATATCGGGATGCACAGATGTAGCCGTCCTTTTAGGAACAGGACGACGAGTTTGCGGAGGCATCGCCGAATCATCCAAGGATATGGGGGGGATCTTCGGCAATGTGGTCTGATTAGGAGAGATGGGAGTCGTCACCTCAGACTCGCCAGTCGCTGCTGAATCTTCAGACAGGAATGCCGGTATGTCATGTTGACGCGTAAAATTGGAGCTAGAGAGACGCTGGTGACTAGAGCGGCCGCTGGTACCACTGGGCTCTGGTGCATCCTCGGAGGGTAGCTTGAGCCTCACATCTTCCGTAAATAATGACATGATGGAGAAAAGCGACGACATAGGATTTCCGTTTCGAACCTCAGTCAGCAACTGATACCGTTGCTGGCCAGGGATGGACTGTTCATCTTCATCAGAGAAAGAAGACTGCATCGAGGTTTCATAGGGCACAGTTGTTCGAGAAGACTGTTCAGAACCGGAGGACTTGACGAAAATCTCGACGAGCCCGTCTACAACGAGGCAGAACCCTTTTTCATCCTCCAGGTTCAGCGTCTCACCAGCGATTAGCTTTCTAGTTTGCATGCTCCTGGTCAGTTCATGAAACACGGGACGCTCAAGATACCCAAAAATCTTGATGGCACTAAGGAATTCATCCAGATAATTAGTCAGACCAGGTTTGGCCCCTTCCTCGTGACCCTCAGGGAACAGATCTAGCTCGGGCTCCTTGCGTTGTGGTTCTGGAGGCAGGCGAGAGTACATGTTCAAGTAGCGGTATCTCACAACCCAGGTGACAGCCGAGAACATGAGGAACAAGATTAGTGCCCTGCTTCAAATGTTAGCTTGTTTACCTAAAGACCATGAGCATGCCGGGAAATTTTACAGAGTTGTGGCATTCATCGTTACAGTCCAGCTCGTAGAGAATAGCGTGAACAGTAACGTGGGAACAGATATCGTGGTAA
This sequence comes from Hypoxylon fuscum, assembly GCA_022578945.1. Taxonomy (NCBI): domain Eukaryota; kingdom Fungi; phylum Ascomycota; class Sordariomycetes; order Xylariales; family Hypoxylaceae; genus Hypoxylon; species Hypoxylon fuscum. Next base: position 63,135 of record MU399901.1, on the reverse strand, counting down.
GCTTCAGACTCCAGTATATTATCGTTGATAGTAGATGAAGTATATAAAGAACGAATCTGGCGATGAGCCCAAGCCATGTAGAGGAACCTTGAACTTGTGCAACATCATCTACCCGCGTGACAGCGGCAGTGAAAGCCTCCGAAGAGGCATTTGCGACAGTCGAGACGGCCTGCGAGAGAGCCGTCTCGACACTGGTCGCGTCGGACGGATCCATGGTGTTCAGAAGAAACGGGAGAAAATTTCAACACTTTTCTCGGTAATCAATGGCTGAAGGATATCATGATATCGAGATAGCACACTATCCTCCTGCACGGTGGAAAAGCCAGGCTTCGACTCTGTCTACCGGCTGGCGGAAGCTGGAGAAGTGTTTCCAGTGAGTTTGAGGCGCCAGAGACATTGGAAAAGCTGTGAAAAGAGGAAGCAATAACAACAATTTACAGGAAAGAAAGCTCCGAGGCATATGCGCCTGGTGGAACTTTGGCGATTTTGAAGACGGATGCTCGGTGGGTCTTCTGGCCATAGCTTAGAACTAGGCCTAAGATTTCTTCCGTGCTCCGTCACAAGCCACGCAGCCACGATATACCTAGGTATATGTGGGTACGGTATGTACCTGGAACATTGAAGCTTCAATGAGGTTCATGTTTGTGGCTTGACTAGCAGCCCATATGTGTCGTTAGATACCTAGGTAACCTGGAACCCCGCCAAAATTATCGGGTGCCACACCCCACGCCCAGGTCGTAAAGATTTCAATCATTGAACAAATTTGTGAGTGACTCTTTTCTTGCCGGGCAAGAAAATAACGATTAACGAGCATAGAATTTCGCAACGGCGAAGCGCATAACACCCACCCCGCCAAAAAACATCTGCCGATTAGCTAGTTCTCTCCGGCGACAGAAATAAACCATTGGCTTTAAGGATTTTACGTGAATCCTGACCCCGACCCCGCCTAAGCGCGCGTTCTCGGGCCCAGCATTCAGCATTCAGCATTCAGCACTCAGCTTTCAACTTTCTCCATCAATCATCCAGAGATTACCCACGATTAATCCTGCTCAAGATGTCGTTGACTAACTGTCGCTTCTACGAGGAGAAGTACCCGGAGATTGATAGCTTCGTCATGGTCAACGTGAAGCAGGTTTGTTAACCACAGTCGCAAACCATTGAATATCCCTAACCTCTTAGTTCAGATCGCCGACATGGGTGCTTATGTCAAGCTTCTCGAATACGACAACATCGACGGCATGATCCTGCTATCTGAGCTTTCCCGACGCCGTATCCGAAGTATTCAAAAGCTTATTCGAGTCGGACGCAACGAGGTTGTGGTAGTGCTACGAGTTGACAAGGAGAAGGGTATGATGTGACGAGCAAAACAATATTGACACAATATTGACACACGTCCGCTGATGGGTATATCAGGATATATCGACCTTTCGAAGCGCCGAGTGTCCCCAGAAGACATTGTCAAGTGCGAAGAGCGCTACAACAAGAGCAAGATGGTCCATTCCATTATGCGCCACGTCGCCGAAAAGACTCAGACGCCCATCGAGACCTTGTACGAGAGCATAGCCTGGCCATTGAATAAGAAGTTTGGCCATTCCATCGATGCGTTCAAGCTCTCCATAACGTGAGTTTTGTCCTACCTACCATCTTGCGCTGCCATTTCTATTACCCTTACTCATATTTAAATATTTCTAGAAACCCTGATGTGTGGAGCGACGTCACCTTCCCGAGCGAAGCGATCGCGGACGAGTTGAAGTCGTACATCGGAAAGCGCCTGACGCCCCAGCCTACGAAGGTGCGTGCCGACATCGAGGTGACCTGCTTCGAATACGACGGAATCGACGCTGTCAAGGCAGCCCTGAGAACAGCCGAGGCACGAAACACCCAGGACAACCAAGTAAAGGTGCGACTGGTTTCTCCGCCTCTCTACGTCTTAACTAGCACATGCCTGGACAAGAACGTGGGTATCCAGCGACTGGAGGAGGCCATCGTCGACATTCGTACTAGCATCACGAGCACGGGTGGCCAACTTATCGTCAAGATGGAGCCCAAGGCCGTCACGGACTCGGACGATGCCGAGCTGCAGGCACTCATGGAGAAGCGAGAACGAGAAAACGCCGAAGTCAGTGGAGATGAGAGTGTTAGCGAGAGTGACGATAACATTCCCGAGACTGTCTAAGGCGTCTTTTTTTTGATTCCGACCTTCTCTTTAGTTTGTTCTATCGCACGGGGTATGAGGCTAGGTTAAGGGTACCTAGGGGGTCTTTGACATTCACGGCACAAAAAAGGTACCTAGCATGCGAATAGAGCATTTCTTGCGAATGAATCAAACAAGTTGTTACTTAAAAGTCACTTAAAACTCTTGCGTGCCAGAACTGCATGTAGTGATATATTCCTTGTCCCAAGTAATTCAAGTTTGCCTTAGACGAGGTACATAGCAGTAGGTAATTAAGCAATTGCTGACCTCATTTATCTGCTTATCCAGCATTGCTATTGACATGTGCTTCTAGATATTCAATTACGAAGGCTTTCGAGCTCATCAAAAAAATACTCTCTCATAGCAACTTTCATCCTTCTTGATCGCAGTGGAAATCTCATCGTACTGTCGATTCAATGCCTAATGGCGTTTAGGCCGATATGGACACGAGTCAGGCGTCAACAGCAGCGTTTTGGAAGATTCGGCTTCCAACTCTTCGCGTTCGCAACGTGGATTCCCGTAGTGTCCATGTTCAACCATTACATTGGCGAGCTGGCTTGGATTAACGGCCCCTCGATGTACCCATTCCTGAATGCGGAAAAGGACCAGACAACTCGGAAGGACATAGTGATCAACTACAAGTTCAATGCGCAGTACGGGCTACGACGAGGCATGATTGTCACTTTCTGGTATGTACAGGATTAAACTGCTGCCAAGGCTTACCCGTAAGTCCAGACAAGTAGGCTAATTTACTTGTAGGAATCCTTACGATCCAGAGGTGGTAGCTGTCAAGAGGATCGTTGGGCTCGAGGGAGATGTCATCAGGACACGAGACCCGTATCCCTCCGCTACCGTCCGGGTGCCCCTGGGGCATGTCTGGGTGGAGGGCGATGGAGGTGAGCGCTTGAGTAGGGACAGCAACGACTACGGTCCAATATCTACGAATCTAATAGTTGGCAAGGTCACTCATGTCTTATGGCCGCTACATAGATTTGGTAGGGTGCGATGGTGGGAGTTTGCAGGGAACATTAGGTAGGTAGCCAAGGATCAAAATCGTTTCCCTGCTACCTACCTACATGTATGTAGGCTTAGAATGCATCGCATTATTCATGCCAGTAAAACAGAAAATACACAATAAGGCCATTACTGCCCCGATAAGTTCTTATCAAAACACGCGATAAGGTACGATAAGCACAGATAAAGCGCAAATCGGTGCAATACACCGCGCGTAAACCGATATGACCGACATGACTAGTCTAGTGCTGCTAATAAAGTCGAAAATTTCCTAGCAGTCGCTCCACGACAGAGGCAACAACTCGGTAGGTGGTCGCTTCCGAGCGCGATCGCCTTTTATAGAAAACAACAGAAAACAATATTCCTGGCTTTCCGTACAATTAGACTGTCTTCCTCAGCAAATACCCCACGAAGCATTGCACATTGCGACACCCGCCGGTTTAGCCGCACAACCCCGATTTCTTCTGGTAGGGATCGGTGACAACGATGGACTTTCGGAGCACAAAGCTTTGTTTTCAGTCATTACTTTTACGGCATAGATCCAGTCGTGCAGTTAGAAGATGACCTTTGAGGATGGGGAACTGGAAGGGCGCCCTCCCTACATCCACGTGAGTGCCGACGCCACATCTTGAAGGCTCGTCAAAATAATACTAATTTCTGTACTCCTAGTCCATGATCGCGGGAGGGTTTGGTGGAACTACTGGTGATATGTTGATGCACTCGCTCGATACCGTCAAGACTCGACAGCAAGGCGATCCGCATTTTCCGCCCAAATACACCTCTTTGGGATCATCTTACTATACGATATGGCGGCAGGAAGGAGTTCGGCGCGGGCTATACGGCGGCTGGCTTCCAGCAATGATGGGTTCTTTCCCCGGCACGGTTCTCTTCTTCGGAACTTATGAATGGAGCAAGCGGCATATGCTAGGCTACGGCATCCAACCTCACCTTGCCTATTTGACAGCTGGTGTGTACCGATGCTCTCTCCTTGATACATTGTGCCCTACCCTGTACTAACATGTGCTTAGGTTTTCTTGGCGACTTTGCCGCCTCTATCGTTTATGTACCCTCTGAGGTGTTGAAGACTCGTCTCCAACTCCAAGGACGCTTCAACAACCCTTACTTTAAATCTGGATACAACTACCGTGGAACGTTCGATGCGGCAAAGACCATCATCAAAACGGAGGGCTTTCCTGAGCTATTCTCCGGGTATAAGGCCACCTTGTACCGAGATCTTCCATTTTCCGCCCTTCAATTCATGTTTTACGAGCAATTTCAAAGCTGGGCCCGCGAATATAAGAAAAGCCGAGACCTTGGAATCCCGCTGGAACTTTTGACGGGAGCTGCAGGCGGAGGACTAGCGGGCGTCATTACCTGTCCTCTTGACGTGGTCAAGACCCGATTACAAACCCAAATTGACCCAGTCCCAGTCCCAGTCGCGAATAAGCAAAGGGACCGCTTAGCCACAGGCCCAAAGGAGAAGACATTCAAGCAATCACAATCTCCACTTCCCCCCAAACAACAAAAGCGTCCTATATCGACATCGTCACCTTCAACACATACGCCGCGGCCGGGGGCCATCCCATTGGATGAAGATTCGGTATTCAGGGGTCTCAAACTCATTTATAAAACAGAAGGCATCGGTGGATGGTTCAGAGGAGTTGGTCCACGTTTTGTCTGGACGAGTGTACAAAGTGGTTGCATGCTATTTTTGTATCAGACGATCCTACGGCAGCTAGAAGTGTGGCTTCCGATAGAAAGATCTGATATATCTGGTTAGAATGGAGTCGGAAGGGGTTACCTCCAGGTAGTGTATCAACAACTCAGAACATGGCACGGCGTTTGAGAACGGCACGACGGCATTGAAAATAGAGAGGGGGAATGGACTTATGATATAGAAAGAAATCCTCTCAAGTACGATTCATATAAAGCTCTGAAACAGAGATGATGTGATTTTAGCTGCTATCTGTGAAAGACAGGCAAAGTTCTCATTGATTCGTGTTGCATTTGCATCATGTCCATACATACATACCGATATGACCCATAAATGAGTACCTTATGAAGCGAAGAGTGATATTCAACTAAGCGGGGGTGCTCGGGAGAAATCCTTGCGCATCGAGCTAACATTCGATCCATTTATTAATGTTAATACAACTCAACCTTCCCTTCGTAAAGACGAACTCGAAGAATATTTACGCCATTCCACCGATAGTTGGCTCCATCACCTAAAGATATGGAATAATGGCAACACACACATTACGACTATGCCACTTCCGTTGCCCGTCCCGTCCAAGGCAGCGATCCACGCCCTCCGAGGGATCGCTCTCGGTACCTCCTGTGCCATTGGCGTCATAGTCGAAGACCGGAGACGACGAATTAGTACATTGAGGAGAGCTGTTTCGAATAAGGAGAAGCTGAGATCGGCTAAACAATATCATGGCATGGCCGGTTCCGCCGCCGTACAACTCGATGATACTGTTTTCGTAGGAGATGAGCTACACTGGCATCAATTGGAGGATACTCCCACAATATTTGACGACCATCCTATGATTAAGAGACGATCACGAAAAAAGTCCATCGAGTATACTTCTTTGAACGCGGAGACTTCGAGGCCTTCGGAATTAGAAGATGGCCCTAAAATTTCCTCGTCGAATACCGACCAAACGCAATCTTCGCCCCCGCCCGCTCAAGGAAATTCAGCTCCTCTTAACAACCTGTCTCGGCCGCCGACATATCCGCAAGCAAAAACGAGTACCTCGGCTCTTAATGCTTATGAGGCCTGGCAAACGGGCGGAACTGCGGTCCCTAAGCTACGTCCAGGGAAGCTCAACGAATTGAACTGGGCTATCAGGGATGTCGGTCGAATTTTGGCCAGCAAGGACGAAGAAAGATTAGATCGAGCACTCCAAAAGTTCTTCGAGACATATCATATTTATTCCTACTTTAAACAGTTCCAAGAGGAGTGGGTTGCTATTTCGATTCAACTTTCGAATGAGTGCCGGGCACAAAACAGATGGGACGATGCTAGTAGGGTTCTAACTGCTACTATAAATGCCGGCCCACTGGACGAATCTCAGTATTATGCCCACGAGCCCATGGCTATCATGGAATTTCACCTGCGCCAGGTAGATGAGAATGGACGTTGCCTCCCTGAAGCTGTCGCCGCCGCATCGCGCATATTTACGGCAATGTTCAAAGAAAAGCCCCGAACCCATGGTACTGAAGTTCAACGCGTCGGAAGACATCTGTTTGCTCAGAACCTGATGTTGAACGAATCATCCAACGTTCATACTATCTACTGGAGGATCCTTGGCCTTGTAAAAAATCCAGTCGCATTCACGGGATGGGCCATCCAGGAGCTTTACCAATATGAGGACTACAAGACCGTAATCAAGTACTTCCTGCTTAATTTCTCAAAAATGAGCCCCAATAACGAATGTTACAACAAAACGATCGATTGTGTTGTCTACTCCGTCGAGGGCTTGAAAGGCTTGAAAGTTAATCAGGTGCTTATCGCTCTCAAGAAGATGACTCGTCCAGGTAATGGGCTCCTGCGAACTCGGTGGCTTATGCGACTTTTGCAAGCCCATTGGCACCGTAACCAGGACTTTCCAGAGTTGAAGACGCTCTTTGAGGAAGATTTGTCCTCGGGCCTGCTCAAGAAGGTTACACATCCACAGGGTGTATATCGTACTATGATAGAGATTGCCATCAAGGCCGGAGAGGAAGATACGGCAAGATCGTATTATAAGTTGCTTATTCAGCAATATCCTGAGATGACCAACGATGTGGCCTTGAGAGGGTTTATAGCTTTGGCGTTAGCTAAGGCGGGAGACTGGGATAGTGTGTTTGAAGCATTCACTGAGATGCAAGATCTAAGGAAAGAACAAGAGAAGGAATACGACGACGCTTTTGTAATGGTCCTCAAAGTTTTTGCAGACAGCCATCCAGTGGCCGAGGTTCGAGACTTCGTGTCCAAGTATACGAGCGTTCTAGCTGTACGCATGCATCGTTACATCGTCACGCTGGTAGCAAATAAGTACGGCGATTGCCACGACATAATCGGTTTCATGTCGTGGCTGGAGTACTGTAGCAGGTCTGGGTTTGCCTTGGATTCGAGCATTTGCAATGCTGTCCTCCATAACTGTCGGACCAAGTGGAAACTTCCCTACCGTGAATTACAGATGCTCTATTCCAAGATACGGCAGATCGATCCCTCGCTCATCGACGACGTAGGGCGAAGAATCATGAGCCAGGCAGCGTTGACGGCAGGCAAATGCGTCAAGGATTCTAAAGTCAACCGCGGCTCGCATTCGAAAATCGTTTCGGTAAACAAACTAGCGTATACGGGAAGGACAACGAGCAGACGAGATGTCTACGAGGCTATGAATCAGGAGCTGAATAGTGGCAGGCCGACAACAGCGATTTCGATCTACAAACGGGCCTTGAAATATGGGATGCCCTCCTGTCGATACTGTCTTCGCCTAGCGGTGATGGCCGCATTGAAGAATCCTCAAACTGGCTCTGCTTCCGCCATGACGCTCATCCATAACGCCCACGAACGAGGCGAGGACGTGAGCCCGGCGGTGTCGGTGTTCATCAAAGTGCAGCTCGACCACATCCAAGCCACGGCCGAAGATATCCTGCTCTACATGCGGAATCTAATCACTCGGTTCGAGGCGTTACACATCATCATCGACCCAGCGGTGATAACCCACATGGCCATGCTCTGCAGCAGATTAGGCCACCACGAGCGAGCAATTGCGTTGTGTACTCTTGCAATGGATAGATGCGGCGCCGGAAATCTCTGTTTCTCAAGACAAAGTATCAAAGCACTGCTCATGGCCTATTCACAGCTATTAGATCCAGAAGGGATGAGTAAGCTTATCGATGATTTACTGGCGGGCGAGTTTGCTACGGATACGTCGGTGCGGTCATATCTAAAGTCGACAAAGCGAACGGTTCAGAGATATTACCGAAATACGGCTGCTGATGCTCTGCTACGAATTTTGGAGCACGGCATCGAGGTAATGGGGACACGGCGGGCAGAGAACAGAAAGGAAGGGAAGATGATACCGCAGGAGACTCTTCGAATCATGCAGGAAGCACTTGCTGCCATGGAGGGAAGCAAAGTGCCCAGACCATCGCCGAGCCCAGGGGAAGCCAAGCAACAGCATTCCGCCGAAGGTAGTGGTCCTTCGCGATTGGTGGCGGTCGAGGCGTAATATTGTTACTATGGTGTAAATAGATGCCATTTAGACATTCAAGCATGCTGCTACCCAGGTATATATAAGTATTGTCATCTTGCATCGCAGCCACTCTGAACTCATAATAGTCTTGAGGTACATAGGTACATACATACATACATACATACATACATACATACATACATACATCAATTGATTGATTGGTCGACAGGATGTGGAGATAAAAGTGGATTACAAGGTTACCTTAATGATTAATGTTGGTATCCAGCAATTTGGCGTCGGGCTTGGCAGAGCACATGTCTGCAGGGAACAAGGGAGACGGGTGGTGAAGGTTCGACAACCCTAGCTTGGTCCATAATCCATAAGGGGCGGAAAATCGGAAAATGAATATCATTTCACTCATTCACTTCGTATGGCACGATTCGTCGAACCATCATGACCTGAGATGAACATTACGCAAGGCTACCAGTTTAAATAAATACTGGCTAATACCCTCGAACCCTCGAGACGACTGCAGCATCTGTTGTTTGCCCCACTAACCCCCGACTACCGGTCATCGATCACCGATCAACATCACCGTCACCGATCACCGCTGCGAATCCCGCCCAACTTCAGGTTAGGTACCTAATCCAGCATTTCCCATGAGCGCAACCACAGTCGTCGTAGAGGAGCTCGCCGAGCGGCGGACGAAATACCACGAGGCCGATGTCGTCGTAGTCGGTGCTGGCGTCTTCGGATGCGCCATTGCACACGCTCTCGCCGAACAGGGCAGGAGTGTAATACTTCTCGAGAGGTGGCTGAAGGAGCCGAACCGAATTGTCGGCGAACTGATGCAACCGGGCGGCGTCAACTCTCTAAGGAAACTAGGCCTGGGACACTGCATCGAAGATATCGACTCCATACCATGTCACGGGTTCAATGTGTTCTTCTACGGGGAGGACGTCCGTATGCCGTATCCCGAGATACGGGGACTGGAAAAGTCGGGAGTGGAGGATGAGAAGAGACCGCAAGGGCGAAGTTTCCACCACGGCCGCTTCATCACCCAACTACGTCGGGCCTGTCTCAAGAACCCCAACATCAGCGTCTTCGAGACCGAGGCCGTGAACACGATAAAGGGCGATCACAACCAGGAGATCCTCGGCGTCGAGACGCGCACCCTCAACCCGGCCACCGGCGAGAAGGAGGCCGACTGCTTCTTCGGTCAGCTAACCATCGTCGCCGACGGCTACGCCTCGCGCTTCCGCAAGCAGTACATCACCCAGACCCCCGTCGTCCGCAGCAAGTTCTACGCCCTCGAGCTCGTCGACTGCCAGCTGCCCAGCCCCGGCTACGGCCACGTCATCATCGGCGCCTCCAGCCCCGTCCTACTCTACCAGATCGGCACCCACGAGACCCGCGTCCTCGTCGACGTGCCCGAGAAGCTGCCCGAGGCGTCGGTGGCGAACGGTGGCGTGAGAGGCTACATGGCCAACGTGGTGCTGCCGGCCCTGCCCGAGTCGGTGCGGCCGTCTTTCAAGGCCGCGTTGGAGAAGGACGGCAAGATCCCGCAGAGCATGCCCAACAGCTGGCTGCCGCCGACCAAGCAGTCGGTGCCCGGCCTCGTCATCCTGGGCGACGCCATGAACATGCGGCACCCGCTGACGGGCGGCGGCATGACGGTGGCGCTCAACGACGTGGTCATCCTCCAGGACCTGCTCTCGCCGCAGAGCGTGCCGGACCTGGGCGACGCCGCCGCCGTCGGCCGCGCCATGCACACCTTCCACTGGCGCCGCAAGCAGCTGACGGCCATCATCAACGTGCTGGCCATGGCGCTGTACTCGCTGTTCGCCGCCCAGAGCGCCGAGCTGGCCAAGCTGCAGCGCGGCTGCTTCGCCTACTTCAAGAACGGCGTCACCCGCGACCCCATGGGCCTGCTGGGCGGCCTCATCCCCGACCCCCTCGTGCTCGCCTACCACTTCTTCTCCGTGGCCTTCGTCGCCATCTGGCTCGACTGGAAGGCCACGGGCTTGTGGAAGGTGCCTCTTCTGTTATGGAACGCGTTTTGGATCCTCTGGACCGCGAGCCGCGTCTTCTTGCCGGTGATGTACAGGGAAGCCTTTGTTTAGGCAGATGGTCGAGTTGGATTAACAAACCCATTGTAAAGAGGGACGAATTTGAAGAGAAGGACCCTGCGGAGGCTTCGTGACGGAACCTCGAGTTGAAGTAGAATATGCACTTCAAGGGTCCGATGCCAGAGAAAAGGAAGGAATATGCCTATATATCCTGCTCGATCATCAAACCTCCTGTGTTCACCAGCCTACACAGTGAGGCGTGGGTCTAAGACCAGATTTACGTCTTGACGGATATAGTTTAGGTAATTACTTAATTATAATGATTTAAGAATGATACAAGAGAAATCACATAAACTGAGATATTCGGCCATGGAACTAGCTGGTTGTCTGCTTTACCTAGGTACCTTAGCCTGTGTGTGTTGTCCTACTAGCATTGTTGTGCCTGAACACATGGCCATTTATCCAGCCTACTCACTCACTCTGCTATGAAGTCTATAGAATAAAAGGACTTACTTTTTTGGTATCAACACTACAATGGAGAGTAGAAGAACATAGAACAAACATGTCGTAAGACCACGAAGAATACAGGGTGGGATTTTCTTTATTGATCCCCAATGGTAGGTATTTATAGAGTATAGAAATCAACGCAATGCAATGCGACTACCTACCATCTCAGGTAGGTAGGTATGAACCGAGTCAGCTCATCCTTTCCCCTTATCCTTTTTCTCATGTCAGTCGTCGTCGATAGACGCCCATCATCCAACTAGCCCTCAGCACGGCCAGCCCTATGGCCATCTTGATGCTGTCCTGGATGACGTTGAGCTTGCTGCCGCCGACCTCGTGCCAGTCGATGGGCACCTCGGCGACCTTGATGCCGGGGCTGCTGCCAATAACAGCGCCGTCGTGGCCGAGCACGGGGACGGCCGGGGCGGACTCGGCCAGCATGAGCATCTCGATGTCGAATATCCAGCCCTCGGCGTGCATGTAGGGCACGATGTGTGGCAGGGCGGCGCGCGTGAACAGCTTGAAGCCGCACTGGGTGTCGCGGATGCGCGAGGTGGCCGGGGGCGTCAGGATCATGAGGACCAGGTGAAAGGAGCGCATGAGAAAGTTGCGCAGAGCTGAGCGCTTGACAACGGCGTCGCTACCGACCAGATGTCCACGGCTTCCAATAGCGACGCCTCGGTGGCTTCCGTCGACCACCTCCTCGCAGCCCTCGACCAGCTTGCCTAGGTCGCTGAACTTGGACGCCCCGTCGGCGTCGGCGAAAAGCGCATACTCGCCGCGGACGTGGCGCAACCCGTGCGTAACGCCGCCGCCCTTGCCGCGATTCTTCTCCAGCGTCACGACACGTAAAATATCGTGTAGACCTTGCTCTCGCGCAAAGTTCAGCGCCACCTCGACCGTCTTGTCCTTGCTGCCGTCGTTCACGATGATGATCTCGTAACCCGACAGATCCTCTCGGGGTGTGTTCTTAACATGTTTGCGCGAGGAAGAGTGGGATCGCTTAGGGGGCGCATCCGGTTTCGGGCGGGTGTCGCGGCCGAAGGTGACGTCGAGGAATTCAACTGCCTCCTTCAGGGTCGGCAGGATGCGGTCTTCCTCGTTGTAGGCTGGGAAGACGACGCTCACGAGGACTTCGGCGGGCTCGATGGATCCGGTATCGGCAATGTTCAGTTGAGTAGGGTCATCGTTCTTGCTTCGAGTCTCGCTCGCGTGGCGATCTGCCAGCCATCGGTCATGCCAACATGGTAGCTGTCGCGTAGCAGTGCCAGTAGCGGTTGTGGTGACGTAGGTCTTCTCGGATGGAAGAACGGGACGGGGCTCCGGTGCGGTAAGATGAAGGACAGCGTAGAGCTAAGGTACTTTGCGGTTAACTTAGCCATACCTGAAACTTGTTGGATGGAGTTCTTACACCGTAGAAAGCGATGAAAATTGATGCAACAATTCCTGCAAAAAGTATATGAGGAGGCGTATCCCTCAGCGTCGAGATTATGAAAGCGAGCAGGTCCAGGTCCATGGTTGTGGTTGTGAGGCGATCGCAAGATGCGACGACGAGAAGTTGACGAGGTGGAACTGTTCACATTGGAAGTTCTTCGCCGAACAAGATTGCGAAGTGAACACTTTCCTATTTTTTTGTTTGTTTTTTTGTGTTTGTGTTCGTGTCTTCCCTTTTCCTTCTCTTGCGTTTTCTTTTGGTGTTTACATCTATACGAGAAAGTTTGCTCTTGCCATGAAATTGAATCCGCATCATAATCCATGTAAGTTTAGGTACCTTCCAACATTTAGAGCTTCAAAGTCAATCTTACATTGCACATGTACCTTATCAGGCCACGTCTCTACCTATCACGCAAGGGTCCATCCCTGAACAAAGCTTCCAGATTGCCAGATTAGTGGCAGGTGGACCCCTAAAAAGATCGACAATTCAATGTTCCCCCGCAAAATACGCAGAGCCTCCATCCCACTCCGTCTTAATGTATTTTATTTTTAAATCCCACCCGGTCGATCTTCGATTTAACTCGAAATCCTCAACATCACAAGTATACCCAGGATCTGAAACAGGTATGTCAGGTATACTTACCTAGCTAATGTACCACCACCATGTGGCTCAAGCAATTGATTGCAGTGAGCCAACGGAAAGCTGCAGGAGGCTGCTGCCGCCGCCGCAGTGTAACTTCGCAAGCCCATATCCAAGTCCAGAGATATCAGATATCAGCTTGTCTTCTCCCCCAATAATGACAACACAGCTGTACAAGTGTGGCTGATGTTTCCTGCAGAGCGGCATCTTCTGAAGGATTGCATACATATACATGTGACCGACTCGAAGCGAGCGAATGTACATAGGTAATATTATCGCAAAACGAACGATTTTCCGGAAATAGAGGACCACCTACCTATGACATGCTCACGAGATGTAAGACTACATATACCTAGGTAGCTTCGCAGAGAAGTAAGGCGCTAAATTGATTACTCACTAAAATTACCTGCGCCCTGACCTGTAATTAGAGCAGGATTGGTCACTCAAGCCTGTATTTCTCGCGTCAAGTTGACTTGCATGTATGTACCTATGTATGTACCTATCCTGTTAATGCCGGGTCGAGTTTCTTTCCCACCAAACTCCTGCCACCGGTTCAATACCCAAGCTTATGTGAGCTCTAGATTTCACCAGGGGAACTCTTACATACATGTAGTTGGGGGGTGGGGTCCTTTCACGGTCATATGGTATACATGGCTAGATACGTGCTAAATTTTCAAGGTAGCCAAGCCAATGCACGGTAAGGCCATAGTTGATAGCAAGTAGGGTCTATAGGCACCCCAAGACGAACAGTGTAGTTTTCTAGCTGACAAAAACAACTTCACGTCTGGCCAGTGAGTATTGCAATGCATCGTCATCATATGTTCCATGAAAAGAAAAAGTAGGAGAAATCGGCTTCTCGGCAAGTTCTATAGCTCGGATTAAGTAGCCGCAAAAAAGAGATGGCGGAGTTCATAATAGTCATTATCCAATTTCCAGCCAGACTGTTGCCGTAGTCATGCTAGCAATCTAACATCTGTCCACATTGATCCATAAACCCATGTACTAGTATTGCTTTTCGTAAGACCTATCTAGAATCCTGAGCAACTGGAAAATGAAGTAGAGCTGAAATAGGTAATATATGAGAATGCAGAGTGTCTAGATGTCCATGGCAGTTAAGCATCCCACACTGCGATTGGATAGAGAGTAGATTATGGTGAAGGACACTTTCGCATGGATGTCCTACGGCCTTATGCCGGTGATGAATGTCGATCGCTTTTGTACATGTCATATGGTGAGCAAAATCCGATTGCCATTAGATTCCTGCGTACCTATTAAATGCAAGACAGGATGTAGCTGAATTATAAAGGCTCAGTGGGCAGCAATGGCAGGTGTCTTGTTGCCGACCCGAAAAGTCCATCGTCCCCTTTGGCTAGACTTGGCCTCCGGATTCTTGCACAGCTTTTTCGGGCCTTTCCGCACTGATTCGACGGCTGAAGCAAGACTAGGCTCGTAGGCTTCTTGCCGGACTGCAGAGCCAATTTGGCTGAGGTCACTAGCCGTTACAGTGGTCTCGGCTGTGACTGGTACAGCTAGACGTGCCGTCTCAATCGATATCTTGTCTCCACTATCATCACTATTTGACGGCCTAGATTTGGACAGCCTGCGCCTCTGCTTTTGTGCAGGCGAAGGTGGCATTATAGATTGTCCGTTTGACCATGTCGCAGTGATATCCGCGGATACGCTGTGTCGCTCCGCCGCCGAGAACCTTCGGTGTGCTTGAACGGGGGTAATGCTGGTAGTCGCTGCCTTGCTGGGGCTCTGCTCTGAGACAACGTAGTCCTCTCCAGTGGACGAGATGGGTGCAGGACTCATAGGGTACGGAGGTATAGGGGGTGCGATAGCGACACCTATGGAAGTGATGGATGATGCAGTAGAAAAGTTGTCAGACGTAGATGACGAAGCTGTCGAGCTAGCTCGCTCTGTAACAGTCGATATAGGCGGGATAGATGTGTCTACGCTGAAAGCACGCCGAGTCATGGGACGAGGTGCTGAAAAATATGAGCTTTGAGCTTGGGGTGGATAGTGTCGACCAGTCTTGGTAGGGACCTCGACAGTCGTCCGTATACTGGCCAGAGGCATGCGAAAGGATCTCTCACTAGAGGAGGTACTTTGCTGGGATAGACTTGGTTGATAGCTAAGACCCTGGGGGTGATGGCTCATGATCTTGCTCCCGATCTCCAGTTCGTCATCAGAACCACTGGAGTTTCCTGGACTACCATTCGGAGACGCACCTGTAGAGAAATTAGACACGATACAAATATACATATATCGTGATGGAGCCCTTACCTTTGCTTGATACGCTGCTCGGCTGCGTCGGCGATAGTCTTGGAGCCAGAACTACAGGTACCGAGGGTTGTATATACTCCGGTTCCTTGCCTTTACTACTTCCTACGCTCCCAGCATGAACAGAGTAATCAACACGCTCTTGGGAGTCGGTTGTGTGCTCGCGCCAAGAAGTAGGTATATTGCTATAACTGTAATTCTTTGGAAGTGGGACGACGGGAGTCGCATAGACAGATGCGTAAGAGACGTAGGATAGCGAGCTTCCGACGCGCGGCATACCCGCCATGTTGGTTTCATTAGCCACCATAGCAGTCCTCCGTTTGTTCTGTTCCATGATCTTGGGTCGATCGGCGTGCTTCCAACTCGAGGGGGCGCCTGATAGAGCATCAAGAGCAGCATGTGAGACTACATGCTTGTAAGGCAACTTGACAGATTCCTCTTTCGCTTTCTCCGCCTTCTTTGCGTTGTGTTCCTTAGCTTGCGCCCGACCTCGCTTTATCAACGAGAACACCGACATGATGGATCGTTACAGGGCAAAGGTCCAAATACAGAGAGGGAGTACCTAGGCCTACGGGCTGAAGACAACCCAAGTGAACATCAGTATCATCAAGTATAGTATTGTTGACTGAACCTTTTGTCACGGTGGTCCGGGTAGCGATTGTCTCTCAAGGCAGGCGAACAAGTTAAAATGGTGATGAGAAGACCATGCAAGTATTAAGTAACATCTGAAAGCTAGAAATAGGTTATGCTCAGCCTATAGAGCAGGACCACGGAGATAATGGGTTGGTTATTGCAGTATGGCAGAGAGAATACAAGAAACAGGAATCGGGGGAAAGAGGGCAAGCAATCGTAGAGTAGGAAGGGAGGGTTACGGTGCTAGGCGAGTGAGAGTCTATGATCGAGCCTCGGAACTTTGAGGGCAGTACCACTTTCTTATGCGGACAGACTCAAGGCTACGAATGTAGAGTCGAAGCTAGTGTAAAGGGTATATACTGGTAGGACCTCGGGTGGCGCTCGCTGATATGCTTAGTTGGGACTGGTACTGCAGGATTTACGCAAATAAGGTGATCGAGCATAGTATCTCTTGGCTTAGTAGATAGATCGCTTGACGTCCCGAGAAATGAAGAAGAAGAAGTGGGCTCTTTTTTTTTTTGGAAGGGACAATGGACGCTTACATATTGTTACCCCAACGAGACAGGGTCTGTTCGCTTGTATGTAAGGTCGTAATGATAGATGTAGTTCATCTCACAAATCTGTACGGTAAGGTCCCTACCTACAGTATGTATGTACATGTACGTGGAAGTATAACTGGAAGCATCGCATGGAATTTGGGGCCAATATCTTCTATCTGAGAAAGTAAAGGAGAAAGACGAGTTGATTTCTCGTACCAAGTAATGGAATGGTCATGTTGGAATACACATATGCAGGTATATGCATGAGCATCCTAGAGTCTCGTATTCCTGCTGGGCCCCTGAGAAACACGCTCGATACTGCACCTATTACACATAAGCATAGGTGGACGCGCGATGGCGTCTGTCGGCCTACGTGGGCTTTTGCTGGTATCGGCTTGAGCTAATGCAGTTGCTCAGAACACAACGGTAGAATCCAGGCCCATGGGTTTGTCCAAAACAATGCTACGTTGGCACATTGATAAAGCCATGTTACCGTGAACGGTCAAATATTGACAATAGGCTAGATA
The DNA here is from genome assembly GCA_022578945.1 of Hypoxylon fuscum. Lineage (NCBI taxonomy): Eukaryota > Fungi > Ascomycota > Sordariomycetes > Xylariales > Hypoxylaceae > Hypoxylon > Hypoxylon fuscum. Next base: position 46,109 of record MU399901.1, on the reverse strand, counting down.
CCTACCCAGACAGCCCAGATACCAATCCCTGACCGTCAAAACCACTGTAAATTTCAATGTTACGCTGAGTCTTGGCACAGTCTAGAAAGTGGCTCTTATCTAGTATGTATGTATGTACCTTAAAATCGTCTAAACCGAATAACCCCCACAAAGAAACCTTAACAAGGACCTAGAGAAAGCCATCTGTCATAGCAGCATGGATGCATTCTTTTTGCTTCGATATTCATACTCAGATCAGCCTCCTCTTTTCATGCATAGTAAAACCCGTGAGGTTTTTTTTTTCTTTTTTTCTTTTTCAAGGAGTAACATTGGCCCGCCTCAAGTGAGAAAATCAATTCTTTCAGTGATGGCTACATGTACTAGGGTGTTGTCAGAGATTATTACTAATAACACATTCTTCCTACATCAATAACGCTGACACGACAAACCCAAGACAGCCTATTATCTTCCTCGTATTACTAGCGCGCGGTACCAGAGATACATGCTCTAGTCTCCTTCTCTATAGTATTTGAATCAATTTCAAAGTGTCAACATCCTTCTAATATGATAGGATTCCGACTTTTCTCTCGAGTAGCTCCGTAAAGCCTCTGTCGCATGTATCTAACCTTCATATTAACTAGTACTTTACCTATTTTATCTTGTTCGCTACGGGTATCTCTCAGGAGTTCAGGCACAATCACCGTTTACGAATATCGTCTAATCGACAAACTACCAATTTTTGCCTCTAGACGATACGAGTCAACTCCTGATATTTCAAAGTAGGTAACTAGCCTCAGAGAGGATGCATCCATTATTCTGTTTACTTACAGTTTAAATACATTCATTAGATTTCGACATTACACCTTCCTTCATGCTCCTCTCGTAAATATCTAGTGGTTATATTTTTCCGTCGCCCTACTACGCCCAGCATTACTCAAAATAAAGATGTCAATTAATGATCTCGTTAATACAATACATGTCAAACAATCTAGGATGTATTTGAGTCACAAAGGTTACGAAACTGTTTCTTAAATTTGCAAACTAGTAGAGGTTGCCGTTTTGACTAGCTAGATATTTAAGGGATTTAATGGTTAAAGAATTAGTTAAGATTTATCAATACTGCCTTCGAAAACGCCCGCTTCGACAAACAAAGAAGGTCGTTGTTTACTAAGTATAAGCCCTTAGGCAATTAATATATGCTTTAACCATAGAATCCTCAACATATAATCCATTCTTTCGGTAGTGACAAATAGCTAGTATGTTTCTAGGTAGGTAGTAAAGGTTGACAATTCTGCAAATATCGGCCTCACCTCCAAAATCATAACTTAGGTAGTCAGTGAAACTCCATTTTGGGTGAGTGTAAGTATCGCATGTTAAAAAGAAAAGACCAGACAATGAAAAATCTCGGGCTCAAAAAAGCCAATGCCGAATGCAATGGCTCATCGTCTATTAGTGACGACTAAACAACAATTTCTTTGTATCAATGGCTTTTAAAATGCTACGTATCTTGTTTCCATTTACTTTTAACCTAATTTCTTTCTGCTGCCTTGCTTATGACAAGCTATTCTACTATTGTTAGATTTTACCTAGGGTTAATACGAATACTAAAACACGACTAATAAAATGTCGAACGAGGGTAACATAGGGTACGATAATTCATCCACTTCCATGGTTCATACAAAACACCAAATAATTAATAAAATATCTAACTATAATAGCCCAGAAAAGCTCTTACGACCAGATTCTCGTTGGAGAAACTTGGTAACAGGTGCTGAGCCCACAAGAAAAAGGAAGCGCAGCGGACCCTTTGATGCTCTCCTATACGTCAAGGGCCTTGGAAATAGCCCCGATCAAAATCGGAAAGCTGTGAAAGAAGCCATACAAAATGCTGAACACACGACCTCAGCCTACGAATTAAACGAAAGTGGACAGGTTATAGAGACTACTTTGGCAGCAAACACAGATGCTTACAATCTCATTCTCGAAATGGATCAACTGATCGGTTTGGCGAGAACGGTTTACCCGGACCCCGTTCGTCTGCAAGATTGGATCATGGAAAATCTTGAAGCTCGATTCCGAAACCCAATACTTCGACACGATTTGGGCAAAGAGGCGACACTTAGGCGTGGCCTAGAATGGGCTGTTAAGTGGGTGAGTTCATCATCATATACCATAGATTTCACCTAGGTACCTGTTAACCGTGTTTGCAACAAAGGTCGAAGTCCGCTACCGATTTTTAAATCATCATCTACGTGACGATCCCCAAGTAAGTAGTAATCTGGTACCATCTAGCAAGGAGATAAAGTTTCCAGTAAAATTTGTTTGGGCAATTATAAGGAGTTGTTCGTCGCCAAATACTTTAATATCTACGGAGTTTTGATCTTGAAGGAAAGGCTTATTACTGACCCTGATCGTTATAGTACTGGGCGGAACTTGATGAGGAATTGACGAGGGAAGCTGGAAACTCAGCCAATCGTATCGTTCATGAAAGTGCGGTTGAAGAGGACTGCTTTTTGGCAGAATCCGTGTGGTTTCGAGATTATGATCGGGAACTCTATAAGAACGTTTACGGTATAGCAAGTGATGAGGGCATTCGATTGAGTACGTATGCACGAGAGTAACTTCTTATTAGGACTAGGCTCTAACAATGATTGGCCAGGCTCACTGGCAAGATGGGATGACCTTGCTCAAGATCTCAGAGATGTATTCAGTTGGGTTGTTGGGTATATCGATCGTATAGTAGACTGGCGTGAGTTAGTGCTCAGAAGGACATCAAGGAATCTTTGTAAGTACCTACCTACCTACCTACCTAGCATGTTATATTGCCCAGTTTCTTGCAGTCTTGGCTCCTCTTGTACTTAGTCTGGATCTCTTTGTTGCAAAAGCTCTTGTTTTTGGGACTGGCCCAAATTCCCCCATCGATTGCGTTGATCTATCATGAGATAGTAATTGCTAATGCGGGACAATTGTAGTCCAGAGTAACGAGTATAAACGGGCCAGGCCAAATATTAAACTTGGAATGAGGGAACGAGAGATGGAAATCGCGGGAGATCGGTTGATAGGCACCAACGACGCACACGTCGAGTTCGTCAATTCTTTGCGAGATCTTATGGACGAGGTAACGGAGCAAATGCAAATTACTCGGGAAACTTGGGAGACGTTTATGTCTGGCATTAGAGATATGACTGAACAAGTCCGCAGGTCGGAGTTGAACAGAACCCGAGGCCTACCCTACAGTTGGCTGCATAATGTGAACTACTGGCCTCGACGTATGGGGGAAAGGGGGGAATTTCCCTATGAACCCACACGACCAGGAGCTCAGTATTTTACAACAAGAACGAGATAGCTTATACCATATTACCTACCTGCATGTACTTACTTAGGTCCATACTGTATAATATTATATGTACTTACTGGGTACCTACATAGGCAGTGAAGTAAATATTATGTAATGTACAGGTAGTGTAGTGTGCACGGATAAAGCAGGTGGTCCGAGTTCCCTTGGCCAAGACATCATACATGCAGGACGGACAGCACAGAGGAGAGCATCCATCCAAAAAATTCCGACAGAACAACAACCTCCTACCTTCGCCCATACCTGTGTAGCTAGGGAATGATACCTGAACGATGGAACTTGGGTCATTGTAGGTCGTTATGCTTTCTATCTGCATTTTGTTTGGTGGCCGCCGCAGTTGAAATTGAATTCGTGTACAGTTTTTTAGTCAGGTTGTCGCAATCTTGTGTGTCTTAACCTCTCAGTCTCGCGCCTCCCTACCTGCATAGTTACCTTACGTCACAGTCCGATTTGGCAGTCAGGCAGTCTCCCAACGTTGAACCAAAAAAGCAAAGCAAACCAAAAAGGGCACTAGCGGAAAGCCGAGTGGGTCCTCCCAAGACAATCCTTCCAGACCCTCAGACCCTGTCGCAAGTCGGAAGGATAATCCTAACCTTTGGCTCTGGCTTTCTGGCTACCTACATACACTAGTCGCCTAGCCCGAACTCCTCGACATTCAAACATCCCTAAACCTGAAATCTCACGTCGCCTCAACTCGTCTCATACATACCATACCATACCATACATGATACCATTGCCGTAATCATACCTTAAATCCACCACGAGCCACACAGAGCCCCATCCCCATCTTTTGCCTGTTCGCCTGTTCGCCTGTTCGTAATCAAACAAACCGGCCGCTATCCCATAGTACACCTTGTCTTGACTCTCGGCCCGCTCGTGTCTTTTATCTTATTTTATTTTTACATACTCGTACCTCTTTTTTTTTTTTTTTTTTGTCGCGTGCGCGCCCTTCAATTAGCGCGCCCATATCAAGGAAAAGTGGCTGCGCTCACGCTTCTCAGCCAGAGCGACACGGAATTATCGCTTCAGCAGCACTTGGACCTTGCACCCGACCTCCTGCAATATAACCGACTGGCTGCCGATTCCGATCCCGACGAACCGTTGACGATGGCGGCACAGCCCGTGCCTCATCCGTCGACGGACAGGAAACGAGTTAAGGTCTACGAACTGCGCAATAACGACTGGTTCGACCGTGGCACCGGCTTCTGCACCGCCGCCTTTACCATTGTAAGCGCTTCAAAACGTCAAGAATTAATTCATGATCCCGTACGAGCCATAACTAACCCTTCCCCGCAGTCGGAAGATGGCCAGCAACGAGACCCACGAGTGCTCGTCGAGTCCGAGGACCAACCCGATCGCGTTTTGCTCGAGACAAGAATCTGCAAAGAGGACGGCTTCCATAAACAGCAGGGTATGTTTAGTGTCTAGGGTTCGGATACTTCTTAAAACATATCTAACCCGCTGACTGTTATCTCTCTCTCTCTAGAAACTTTGATAGTTTGGACCGAGCCAAGCAATGGCGTGGACATGGCCCTCAGCTTTCAGGAGGCCGAGGGCTGCGCTATGATATGGTATTGCTTACCGCGCCCACCAGCCGTCCGAGAGACAGGTTTGCCAAAAAAACAAAAAAAACAACAGCTAAAAATATGTCGCAGGAAGTTCATCAACGGGATACAACAACAGTACCATTCTGTGAATGCGCCAGGTATGGATTCGCTAACTTCTAGCTTCTACATGCAGTAGCCCGGTAAGCTATCGTTCTAATCTGGGTTTGTGAGCAGATGACAGCCTATCCGACGACCTCGCTATGGATATGCCCAATCCCATCTCTTTACCGCCAGCCTCGATGGCCAACCTTGCCGAGGTTGAATCGCAAATGCGCGGCTTCAGTGGCACTGCTAACGGCCGTGACGCTCTGACTAAGTATGTGCTGACCGAGGATTATATTGGCAAGTTGATCCTCCTCGTTTCCGACGCCGAAGACCTCGAGAGCCTCAACGACCTACATCGTCTTTGCAACATTATGAAGATCATCATCCTTCTCAACGATACTAGCATTATAGAGCATGCCGTGTCGGACGAATGCGTCATTGGCGTCGTCGGCGCATTGGAGTACGACCCGGATTTCCCGAGCCACAAAGCTAACCATCGACAATGGCTAGAAGGCGAGGGTCGATATAAGGAGGTTGTGCGCATCGAAGATGCCCAAATATTAAAGAAGATCCATCAGACATACCGACTGCAATACTTGAAGGATGTCGTCCTGGCCCGCATCTTGGACGATAATACCTTTTCGGTACTGAATTCTCTCATCTTCTTCAACCAGGTGGATATTGTACAGCATCTGCAATCCAACGCCAACTTTCTAGCCGAGCTATTCAACATATTCAAGTCTCCCCAGCCCGACCCGAGGCGCAAAAAGGAGGCGGTACTATTCATACAACAATGCTGCGGAATAGCTAAGAATCTCCAACCCCCGGCCCGCCAGACCCTCTACAACAACTTCCTCGCTCATGGCCTCCTCCAGGTCATCAACTTTGGCTTGCGACACGGTGACACGGCGGTGCGTGTTGGGGCTACGGACATATTGGTGTCCATGATCGATCACGACCCACAGATGATTCGCTCCATGATATACCGACAGCTTCACGAGAAGCAACCGCCTCTCACCGACTCTCTTATCGATTTGCTTCTAGTCGAGGTCGACCTAGGTGTCAAATCGCAAATCTCGGATGCTTTGAAGGTCCTACTCGATCAAGGTCCGCCAATACAGCCGGAACAGTTTACGAAAGCTAACGGCGAGTATGCAGTGAGAGCGGCGTCGAGAATACCGCCGAGTGCAGACCCGCAGCAGGATAATTTCCTCAATGGTTTCTACGAAAGCTCGGCCACCAAATTGTTCCAACCCTTGATCAACTTGGAGGGGCGGCCAAGTATGGAATTCTCAGTTCAGCAGGCATCCATGTTCACCTACTTGATCGAGATCCTCTGCTTCTTCATTCGGCAACATCAACATCGTAGCAAATTCTTCGTCCTAAATAACGATATCGTCTTGCGCATTAGCCAACTCCTGACTTGCCCGGAGAAGTTTCTCAAACTTGGTGGGTTTATCGACGATGGCAATGATTTCTGGTTGCTAATTCTTTTTTTCTTTTTCTTTTTTACAGTCGCGATCCGATTCATCCGTCAATTGATCGGTCTTCAAGATGAATTCTACGTTAAACACGTGTTGGAGAAGAAGGTTATAGGGCCAATTCTTGATGTCCTCGTCGAGACTATGCCAAGGGATAACCTACTTAGCTCCGCCTGTCTGGAGTTTTTCGAGTTTATCAGGAAGGAAAACATCAAGGACCTCGTGAAACATATCGTCGAGAACTATCGAGAAAAGGTACAGGCCTTGGCCTATCTAGAACTCTTTAGAACTTTGATCATTCGATACGATCAGACTGGTGGTTTTAATATGGATTACTACGTAGAGGTGGACGATGAGCCGAGGAAACGAGCAAACATCATAAATCCCAAGACCGGGGGCCTGATGGAGCACATCGCCATGGACCAGGCCGAAGAGGAATATTGGAACACGTCCGACGACGAAGAAGAATTGCAGGGGAAACCTGGCACTCGACCATTGTCTGCGAATGGGGAGCCACATAACGCAAAGCCATTGGTTGATTATGCTTCGGACGAAGATGGAGACGAAAACTTGGAGGCCGGTGCGCTCTCGGCCGACGAGGACAAACAAGAGGATGGCCCTCGAAAAGCGATGGAAAGCTCGAGGGATGCCGCGCCTCCACCAGAACGCTTGTCTGAGAAACGACGACGGGAGGAGGACGAGGAAGACGACTTGAGCAAGATGGTTCAGCACAAACGTCGAAATAGCACCTCAGCTAGTTCCAACACGTCGAATGTATCTGGAGTCCTTCGAAAGAAGAAGTCTGTTTCAAGTGCTAGGGATGCTGGGGGCGGACCGAAAAAAATCGCCATTAGTCTTTCATCGAACCTAAAGGCTGGGAATGGACAGACGCATAGTCGATCGGCTGATGAGGCATGAAGAGATTCCAGCTTGATTCTTTTCTTCTCGGTACTTAAGCTACATGCTAGCTCGGTTTGGTTTCGGCACGTTACTGATGATAGGAAAGGAGGCCGGCGTTTGGCGAGAGGGTTAATTTCCGACTCCTGCGTCCTATAGGAACAGGACCTAGATAGTAGGTGAAGCAAGGGAATGAGAAGGGTTATCTAGGATCCAGGAGTGAATTCGTGACGGGAGTAATGCAGGAACGCAGTCTGGCGCCGCGTGGCAACGTTGATTGCAGAAGGTGTGCGCGGCAGCTCCGATGGCCGAGGGTCAGGAGAATGATATGCCAATGTATTACTATGATGAGCCGCCCAGAAGAAATAGCCCCTATTTAGTGATGCTCAATTCGGACATAGACCGAATTGGAGTTGGTAAATCAATAAATCAAATAACTATCGAGAGTTTGGCACAGGGAGGGAGAGATATAGTGTTTTGTCACAAATTACGCGCGTCTAAATCGAGTGCTCGCGATGGTTTATTCTGATAATTGAATATTAATGATAGGCTTGAGTACCTAAGTGTCACCATGAAGCTTTCCATATTAATTAAAAACCACGATATCTATAATTTGGCACCTGCCTCACCCTCTGGCGAGGAGATGTCTATAACAAGTTTACCAAATTGCCTCCCGTTGCGCATATCCTCAAACAGGTCGTCAATCGCGTCGATGTTGTCCAGCCCCTTAACGACGCGACTCACAACGGGATGAATCTTGAACTTCCGCACGAATTCCACCATATCCCGAAACTCGGCACGCGAACCCATGGTAGAGCCCTTCAAGTCGATGTTTTTCATGACGGCCTGCATCAGCCAGTCCATCTTGGGACTGATGGTCATTCCGTAGGAGGAGATGACGCCACCTGGCCGGAGTAGCTTGACGGTCTTGAGGACGATATCCCCGCCGGCGCCGTCGATCACGGCGTCCAAGTACGGACGCGAGCTCGGCAGAAGCGCACCCAGCTTCTTCTCCCATCCGCTCTCTTTATACGAAATGCCCCCCTTGGCACCTAGCTGCTTAGCCTTCTCTAGCTTGGAGGCATCGCTCGATGTCACGTATACGTTGCACCCCATAGCGACGGCAAACTGCAGCGCAGACAGCGCAACACCGCCGCCGATGCCGGTCACAAGGATGTTGCGACCAGCAGCATTAGCAATATTATTGTTGAGGCCCTTGGTGACGAGGGCCCGCCACGCCGTTAACCCGACCAGCGGTAGGGCGGCGCCTTCGTAGACGGATAAGTGCGGGGCCGCGAGCTCAACCTCGTCGGCTTCCACGACGACGTAGTCCTGCGCGGTGCCCGCGGGATAGAGCACGGAGCCGCCGATGACGCTGAACTCCAGGGGGTTCTCGGGCCCATCGGGGGAGTCTCTCCAGCCACGGGATGGGGTCAAGATGACACGCTTGCCGACGAGCGACTTGGGTGACGACACCTCAGACCCAGCCTCCACCACGGTGCCTAAGCCGTCGGCGAGCAGAGGGGATTCGAAGCTGATACCTGGGTACAGGTGCTGCCGAATGAAAAAGTCACGGTGATTGAGCGCAGCGGCATGCAACCGGACCAGCAGCTCCTTAGGTCCCGGCTTGGGCTTTGAGACCTGGTTTAGCTGGAGACTATTTCACATTTGTGAGCATAGAGTCGTATGATAGGGACTGAAAAATAGGGGGTGGGAGGTGGAGGAGTGAACCTTACGGGTAGTACACTTGGCCGGGCTTGCCGTCGATTTTCTTAACGGTGAGAGCTTGCGGCATCTTGGGCTACCTTACTACATTACTTTTGCATCTGATCATCTACATAGGACGGATTGGGTAGAGATAATTAAAGTCTATCCTATCTATGTTATGCTTCTTATACTTTGTAGGTGGTCTGTTACACAGGTGGTCCGTTGAGCTTAGGGGTAAGGTACCCCAATTTGTCAGCCCTCGGACGTCATGGTGGCTCTTGGGGTAATTTATCCCCGCAGATGTGTACCTACCTATACATTGCCTACCTGAACCTCGGGACTACATGTACCTAACCACATGTGGTATATAACATGAATGTACATACCGGGCTACATGTATCTAAAGGATCTATTAATTATATGCACTATGCACCATTCCGGGAACGGTTGATCGTTCCCGAGACGGTATTCCACTAAGCAGATAGGAGATAGGGCTTTTCTTCGAAGCTTAGCTACGGTTCGGAGGGTAGCATCGTGCCGCTTACCACCAAGCACTCGAACCGATGCGAAAGAGCCAAAAACGTCAACAGGTGCGGCGAAGCGGCAAATATATGTCAGATATGAAATTTCATGGTCGAGCATACCATCAGACCATGTAGCCGAGGACCCATAACATACATAATATAACTTGAACCAACGAACCCACAGACGTCGGCGACGCGCACGGACATGGACCAATGCGAGATCCCCGAAGCCCTACCAAATGCTCTATTTAAATGATCGCCGTCCATTTATCAGCCTCAAGGCGAGTTCCGAGTCTGGGGGTCCTGTTTCATATCGAAACATGGCTCAAAATGTTCGACGCGGCAAGGACAACGCTACACGGAGGATTTCGAAGTCATTATAGAAGCTCCCTGCGTGTAACCCTCCGCTGTTCTCCCCCCCTGCCCCCCTTTACGGTATAGCGTGACATACATCATCCCGAAAAGGGGATAAGAGATTACTCTTTAAGGACATCGAGAGCCGTGGGAGACGACTGACCATCTAGTCGCAGCGAAAGGGAGGGGACACCAGATCAACTTGGCAATGCCACCAATATGGTATTGGCACTATGTATTGGTAGCCGTAAACACTAGCGTCGCCGACCGTTAGGATCGCGTTGGGACCTGTGCAGCTAACGAACATGGGTGGGCATGGATATGGGCAAATTTCCTGAATTCCCATGCCCATGGTACCCATCTATTTCTAGGTTGCGGATCCTTTTCCAGGATAGCAAGCCCGGACAAAGAAGCTTTTCTACATATAGTGTATGGGAAATGGGGATACGGGTGGGTTCGAGTCGGCGACTCTAGTATCAAGATGACTAAAGTATGTATAGGGCCTTGCCACAAAGAATCGAGGATAAAATCATCTGTCCATGATTCCTCGCTAGCTTTGTCTACCAACTATTAAATATAAACTTACTACAGTTTGCCCAGTACTCAAACTAACACGCCGAAATCGAAGAACAATGTTCAGATCTTTTGTGTCAGGTGCTGCCTTTGGCGCCGCTTTAGCAGCAACAGGAATTCACCAACCAGACACTATAGTCGCCCAAATGCATTTTCAGAACTGGCACATGGTCACCACGTTCCTGACTGCATCAGGCACCAGCACGTAAGACAAGATATCATTATCTACTAGAGCCACAAAACCATGAGATGTGGTTGACCCCTGAATAGTCTTCTCGTCAGCATACTCCAACGACTGGGATACCTCCATCTGAATCCGCGAAACTTTTCGACCCTCGGCCTCTTGGGACCCCTCGACGGAAACATCATAGGGGGATGGCTTTTAGGCGCCGGCTTGACTGTGTCCGGGTCCTGTCCGGGGACCGTATTCGCTCAAGTTGGGGGTGGTATCCGGTCTGGTCTCTACACACTTGCCGGAGCGATCTTTGGCGGCGTTATCTGGTCAGGTTTGCTGCGGCCAGCTCTCCAGGGTCGGACGAAATCGACGAAAGAAACAGCCGATGCTAAAAGCCACCGTCTCACCGTCGATGAATGGATAGGGGCACGCCGAATCACCGTCCTCCTTGCCGTCGAAGCCCTCTTTGCGAGTATCGTTGCGGCAATAGTCTATCTGGCTGCCCCAGAATCCGACGGGATAGTTGGTCCAGTAACAGGCGGGTTTTTGATAGCAGCAGCTCAGATAGTCTCTATCGTGTCACGGAGGAGCCTCCTCGGCACATCGAGCTCCTTCGAGGAGGTCGGCGACTATTTCTGGTGGACAATAGGACGAGGAGTAAGACCGAAGTCGTACAGCGCCATCGCACTTACGGCTGGCATGGTGGCCGGGGCGCTAGTTGTTTCTCTTGCATTGCCGCCTGCGCCTGTGGTGCCCGACATTGTCATCGAACCCACTAGAGCGGCCCTTGGTGGGACACTCCTCGCTATCGGATCCAGGATGGCAGGTGGTTGCACATCAGGCCACGGCATCAGTGGAATATCGCTTCTTTCTGTCTCGAGCTTCATCACCGTGGCTGCTATGTTTGCCGGAGGCGCGAGCGTCGCTGCAATCATGGGCTAAAAATCAGACCATCCAAACACCCTGCACTTACGCACGTAAATCAAGAGCAAGCAAAGTGAGTTGGATGCTCGAGCTTCCTACCATTCATTATGGAAGCAGGATGAGGGGACCACTCCTACTTCGCACACGCTCGCCAAATGATGCGGGAGGACCATCTAATGCAAGTCCGCTCAATATACATGTGTCTCAGCAAGTAAGGATTCGTGAAATATCGGAAGGGATCAGCAATACCGTTGCAAGATACCCGGGCGTAGGGAGGTAGAAAGCGAATATCGAGTTTGTGCTCGGGGAATCCACACACCGGAAAGGTCGAGGTCGGGATCGCCGACCCAGCTTATATATATACGTCCTTTTCTTCGCGGTTTCTGGGCATGGGCTTCCCCATGCGTTCGCCGTGCGACGTCGGCCTCCGGCATCGCGACCAATAAAGGACTTCCCCCTGGGTAGCAGTCATGCGATATGGGAGAGAGCGGGGGCAGATAGTAAGCATTGTCTCGGCCAACTGCTGCGTGTGGAGATACCTAACCCATCCATCCATCCATCCATATATCACCCCCGTCCCCCGCCCGTTCTTGATTAGGTAGGGAAGCCTGCATATAGAGATGTTATATATTGCGTACATACGCGCTTAGAAAACGCACGATAGATACATGCACGGGTGTTACACTACGTCAACTTATATGTCCTCCTGTCGTAAGTTCCTGATACCAAAAAAGGCCCCATGTCCTCGGCGATACTTACACATGCATGCATACATGCCCGCAGCAGCAACATGCACCCTCTATTCCACGACATGATGAGGAATATTGATAGATGATTAGAACGTGGACAATATATTCGCCGACGTTGCTACTCACACCGTCACTGCTGTTGTGTTTATTGCTCGTGTCAGCACAAGGGTCTTCACCGCCGGCATCTCTAATAGACCAGAGGGGGTAATTTTGATGGCCTTCTATCAGGATACGCGCCGAAAGAAATGGGCCAAATTAAGAGACAGAGGATGGGAAGAAGCCGCGAGCCTAGGGAGCATCGTGGTCTAATTACAACGAATGCCTAGCAAATAGATTTTAGAAGTCGAATCAGGTTTTCAGAGCTTAGGGGCAACGCTTGTTTTGAAAGTGGCCGCGTGGATATTCCCATGAAAGGTGGTAATTCCCTAATTTAATATATCGCCGACACGGTTTAAAGATTATAATTGGTATATCGTGGTTACGTAGATTTATGACTTACGTTCCATTGGGCATATAAATATGTTGGTCTTTAAGGAGAAGAGCGTGAGTGCTTAAAAGGAAAATGACGTTCAAGTAGGTACCTTTCATGAGAACATTATCGTTGATAGAAATGATAAGTAATGGAAGAGGAACTTCGGAGAAGGGGTAAAATCACTGCGCAAAGATTGTACTTGGGCTCGTTTGTACGAGGAATTGTGAAATCAACGAATCCATGTTTTGTACAACGCAGCAGCGTCAGGTAAAAGAAGGGAGTCTAAGGTGAGAAACTATCTAGAGTAGGAGCAAAACTAGACTAGCTCTCTGATACAACAAGCTCGAGAGAAGGCAATGCAGAGCCAAGCACACAAGGAATGTCTGTGCAAGCCTTCCACTACGTGGTGACTGGAACCTTTCGAACGAGTACCTCAGCAGCCAAGACACCAGTCCTATGTCAAGGCTACCAAATTCTTGTCGGGTTTACGTGGCAGGTGCTTTGACCTAGAGCAAGTCCAGCCTTCCATTAAAGGTAAAATAAGAAAGACAAGCCATTAACCCCCCTTAGTCCTCGTTCGGGCTGACCGCACAATGCGTCCTGGCAGAATCCGTGGAAAGCTTGGGAGAGGATAGGCAAGGATCGTACAACACCCCTAATCGAAGTTGAAAGTCACCGGGGAATTAGTAGTTGAGCTCACCACCGCCACCACCAGCGACGTGATCGAGATCCTCGTAACTCTTTAAACTGCGGCCCTGAACAGCCTCGCGAGGGCCGACTGCTGCACCGCCAGCAGCACCATCACCCCATCGACCAGCACCACCTCGTCCACGACCCGCTCCTTGGCCATCTAGACCCCAACGTCCCTGCTGTTGGCGTCTATCATAAGGTCCAGTGCGGTTCTGGAATCTGCCAGAACTAGCGCCACCGCGGCGGATAGGTCCACCACCACGCTCGTCGCCTCCAGCACCCCATCCTGCGGCTTGCGCTCCGTGACCACCCGCGAAAAGCGGAGGCATGGTCGGAATGCCGGGGAAACCGGGGAATGGCGGAACCATGCTGTTCATTGAGAAATTCTGAAGATTGAAGCCGCGCGGTGTGCCTTGCTGAGTTTGGCCGTTGGCGGGCGGGAAATGCCCGTTGCTATTGGCATCAGTTCTAGACGGTGCAATGTGGGCAGGGTCTAGGACATATGCGTTGATGAGGTCAAACTGCGTCGAAAGTTAGCTAACTTCATTTAAGATCGGACGGCGCTCATCTACCTCCTGCTTCATGCCATCTAGCCAGTCATTATGGCGTTTCTCGACATGCTTCTTCCAGAAGTGGTCTTCCTTGAAAAGCTTGGTGCACTCGGGAACCTTGCATCGCCATTTATGTTCATCCTCCTGCTTGACAAACTTAGACAACTCATCGTTCAAAGCATCCTCGGTTGGCTTGCCGCCAAGTTTTCGAATATCTACCGAATCAGGCTCGAGAAGTTGCATGATCTTGTCTTCGAAAGTCTTAACCCACTTGTAGGCTCGTTCGAGTTGCTGTTCGGATTTAGATGCGTTGCGAAATTTACGATCAGGCTCGGGTGCCTCGCCTTCCTCTTCTTCCTTTGCCTCTTTCGGCTTTTTGGAAGGGAACGGCTCGCCGCTAGCACTGGCGCGGGCAACGTTCTTAGCGGACGACGACAGTGTGCTTCGAGGTCGACGAAGATGTCCACCAGGGCATTTTCTTGTTAGCTCATGAATGGAGTCACTCTCAAAAACGCAGAAGAAGCAGAAATTAAAGACGCGGCGAAGATACTCGATCATGAGATCAAGCTGTTTCTTCTTCACCAAAAGATCCTCGTCATCAACTTCGTCATCCACGGCACCCTCTTCGTCAGATTCGCCCATCTCGCCTTCTTCTCCTTCGTCCATAACGTCATCAAAATCGAGGTTACGCTCCTTCTTGGCCTTCTTCGTTGCTGGAGCGGGAATTGCCGGCTGAAGACTTCCAGCATTTCGCAAAGTTTCTACCCTTTCCTCGATTTTTAGAGTGGCATTGAAATCGGAACCGAAATCCTCTTCGAATTTATTTACCAGTCGTTGGGCAAGGCTGAGATCCTTCTCGACTCGCTCAGGAGCAGAGAACAGATCCCACAACGCTTTCTTGCGAGGGTTGCTGGGAGGGTTATGCACACCAACGTGGCACACGAAATCGCCACGAACTTCATCCTTGACCGTCTTCCCATTGATGGCCTCGAGAGCTTTATCAGCTGTGGACATAGGCGCCGGCGAATCGACCTTGACGTCTCCGTCCTCGTCTCTCGGATCTGAGCGCTCAACAGGTGCCGCTGTCTCCGACGAAGGATGCAGCATAACCCAGCCCATGCGGTGGTATCTCTTGCTAGGATTGGGGTCGCTAAGGGAGAGCCATTTGAAGCCACCTTCCTCCTCTCCTAAGTGCTCCTTGCAGAATGACTCTAAATTCTGACGACTAACGTGGGGAGCAATGGTCTTGATTAACAGTGTAGGTTGATATAAGTTCTCGTCGCGGAGGTCACTACCGTTGGCGGGAACCAGGTCGCCAACTCCGAGGACTTCATTTGCTGCGGTAGCTTCTCCTTCCTCCTTTTCAACCACCCCACCAGCCCCGTTGCTCTCACTCTTCGGTATTCCCTCCAAGGAAAACTCGTCAAAGGTGCCAGACTCCATGTCTTGCTCCCACTGACTATACGCACCACGACGGAATTCATAGATCTGCGTGCGAAGGGCATCTCGCACTTCGGGTACGTATCGCTCACGGAACCACTGTTCTTTCTTGTGTTCGGAGACAAAAGTTCTGGCCATCTTTGCCTGCAGCTCCTCCTTGTAGGCATCGTACGCAGCCTGAATTTTGGCCTTCTCCTTGTCGCGATCCTCTTGAGTTTCTCGACCACGGGGGCGCTCAGGCTCACGTCTTCTGCCAGTACGCGCGCGCTCCTTCTCTTCCTTGATCTTTTCGTTGGCTCTCCACCATTCGCCAAAGTAAGAGAAGCCAACTTGAAAGGGCAGCTTAACCGGATCCGTCAGTGGGTTCACAGTTGGCTGAGGGGGCTGGCTACCGCCACCGCTACCGCTTCCGCCTTGGCCGGGAACATAGCGATCAATATTCGCCGGCGGTGAAGTGATGCGTCGGCGATCGTCTCGTTCGCCTCGATCGCCTCGATCACCTCGATCTCGCGTGCCTGCATAATCGTCTCTGCCACGACCTCTGGGTTCATACCTGTCGACAGGTGGAGGGGAGCGAGATCGGTTGCGCCGGCTACGTTCGTGGCCTGTTCTAGTTAGTCTACATACACTCTTACCCCGGGAGAACCAAGTAAAGGAAGAAAAAGAAAAGAGAAAAAAGAGAAAAAAAGAGGAGAAATGAAAAGGATGAGAGCTACTGCTCTCAACAGCAAACTAAGAATGAAATGCAAAAGGAACTATGTAGTAGAGCATATGTTTCTAGATAACGCCAAAATAAAATTTCTTTTCGGAAACGCACCAGGGGAGCGGCCACGATAGAAACTGTCACGGGGCTCGTCTTTAACTCGCTCATCACGGCTACCCCAACCACGATCAGGGGGAGAACGCGCCGAGGCATCGCGATACGAATACGAGTCCATCTTGGTCAAATAGGAATGGCACAGCGGGTCTCAATATTGCCGGTCGGTTTCTTTCGGGGGAATTATTTCGGTATAGGTTGTTGTATTGGTATTCTAGCTTACGTCAATGCGGTCGTTGCTAAGTTTTGTAGAGGTTTCGGTGACGGGCCGTGTGGTGGCAGGTAAGGTCAGGTAATGCCGGTTGCTTGCGACGAAATCTGTTGCCTACTGTTTGACCAGGCGATTGCTGTTAGAGAAACCATCTTGATAATGTTTGGGGAGAGCAATGAGAATAGAAGAAGGAGTGGTCTAGCAAAATGAAGAGGGATCATGTTATCGGCAAGCCAAATTGAGAAGCTGAGCATGGGTAAGAGCGTGAGCTCTGCAATAAGCAAACCGAAAAGGGTATCAAGGGAGATATATAAGTTTGTCACCAATGTAAGATTTAAGTGACAGCTGATATGAGAATCGAACAAGTGAGTGCAGATAGTTGGGGGGAGATGAGGATAAGGATTCAGATTCAGATGAGGATTCAGAAGGAAGCTTTTCAGGGAGGAAAAAGGGGGAGAGGGACAATAACGGGTGCTAGAAAGGCCATTGGAAGAGATAGTTGAAGTTATCAGAAAAAAAGGATAGACGAACTGCAACGCAAAGCTGACAAGCAGTGGTTCTCTAGAGGGCGAAATGTCCCCCAAGCTGGAATATATGTTGATGTTTGTTTAGAAGAAAGCTAAGATGGCTTTTCATGAACGACAAAGCGAGATTACGGGCAGGTCCCGTGTCAAAGAGGCGCGTCACATTCAGGTCAGCTGATGTGGCGTCAACTCAAAACTCAAATGGAATGGCCCGGGCAGAGGTCCACTAAGGGAAGCACCTACATAGGTACCTTTAGGACCTAAGTAGGTAGGTGCCCACTTGCAACTATTAGCGGGCTCTTCGTTACGTCATCACGGGCATCACAAGCTTCTAGTTCTCAAACTATAAAGGTTCAAACATATGTTTTTATTTATTCTTTACAGACTTAACTTTCTTTCATTCTAGTAATATTCCTCTTCAATTACAAGGCCATAGACAGTGGTATCTCTCAGTGATTGTGATACACTTTCCTCTCTCTCAAAATGACTACCCATCTCCCACGTCTCACTACGATACCTTACGATGTATTCGCAAATCCGGCAGCCTCGGTTCTACTACCCATTGCCCTAGGCACTGCGGTAGGGTTCAGCTCTCGCCGTAAGGGTCTCCCTATTCTCTTATTTCCACGTAAGTATCACTGACAAGAGTACAGCCAAGCAGACACAAAGTGCCTATCTCGCCATGAAGCAGCCACCTTTGCGTCCCCCTCCGCAGGTCTTCGGTCCTGTGTGGACACTACTCTACGGGCTCATGGGCTACGCCGCCCACCGTGCCGTAACCAAGTACCCATCTAGTCTCACCTCCGCCGACCAGATGCGGTCCCTATATTCCGCCCAACTAATTTTAAACCTGCTTTGGATGCCCCTATTCTTCGGCTTACGGAAACCGGCCCTGGCCCTAGCCGACATTGTATCACTAGTCGGACTGAATGGTTACCTGACATACCTGTATTTTTCAGTTGACAAGGTAGCAGGCTTCTGTCAACTGCCTTACATGGCCTGGCTAGGATTTGCGACTTACCTGACAGCTGGGGTAGGACATTTGAATAATTGGGATATCTCCGAATCCACCTTGGCTAAGAGAGCGAAGAGGACATAAGTTAACTTTTGTGTTGAATTAATCCAATCCGTTTCGTCGGGTGTACTCTCTATTTGGTAGAATGGTGGCTGGCTTCCTTGTGTACACATGAAGTTATCGTTAGGCCCGTCACCTCTCATCAGAAGCACCCTTCCCCTTCGTTCTCGTTCTAATAGGTGGGCACATGCAAGATATCGTGTATGCATGTCAACATATCTATCGTAACCCTCTATAGACAAATACACCGAAACGCCAATGCTTCCCCGATTTAACCTAACCTATACCCCTCTATCATATGTGTTGGTATATCGTCAAAAGTGACCTTTCATAATGGAAAATGCCGCTTCAGGCCGTCAAAAACGATGAAGATAAAGGCAGAGCTAGGTGCTGACCGTAACACCGTGATTCCACATCCACGGTAGAGCCCGCGTAGTCCGTGTTGGTTCCATAGAGCTTTCCCCTCCTGAGAAAATGACCTAGTCTGAGCAGAACCACCAACCGGAGAAGTTTGCATGCGCGACTTGATCGTGTCGGCCGGGAAGAACAAGAAATTGTAAGACATGCCGGCAGATGCGCCAGCTACGGCTTGTTGCCATAAAGGCAGTGCCTCGGTAGCCAATGCATCTTTCTCCGTTTGCGATGTAGCCGATCGCTCATTCAAAAGATAGAACATCTTGGTCGTAGTCTCCTTAGAGCCAAACCAAGCTGCGCATCCGCCGGATTCTCGAAGGAATGTGCCCATCTGGCCATGCCAGAATCCTTTGACACCTTCGTGTTTATACACGTTTCGAACAACCGACATGATGCTAGGGGTCTTGGGCGTCGCTCCCTTGGTACCATTCGAGTCGGGCACCTGGATCTTGCATTTTACAAGCTCAATCGGTGTTAGGACAAACGAAGTGAAGGCTCCGGAGAATGCGCCCGTGAACCATAATGCCGGAAGTGGTAGTACTCGATCCCGCGAACAATATCCTGACCTATATACGACTTCGCGACCTATGCGCTCGAAGAAGAAAAGGCTGCTCGTCTCGGCGGCCGCTCCGAAAAGCGGAGCAGTTATCCCACGATATAATCCCAAAACACCATCGGCTTTAATAGACTGGCGAAAGCAATCAAGCGGACCGGTATAACGAAGAGGAAGATGGTCGGGTTGGGACTGCAACCTGACCTTGACGGTGTCGAAAGGATACTCGATATATTTGCCCACGATACCAGCGACCTGGCTGCGTTAGGAGGGTACTAGAAGCAACTTATCGAGAGCCAACTTACAGATCCGTAGGCAATGTCTTCTATAGACTCCTTCGCAGCCGACCTTCCATGGACAGGAGCTCGGGAGGGTTTCGCCGCCATAGTCTGCATATCCGTAGTTGTCATTTTTCCAGCGCAGAGATCCGAAAAGTGGAGGGCGCGACAGAAGATTTACCCAGTGTCCCGTACTAGCCTAGAATCTAAGCTATGTGATACTGGGAGTTGACAATCACGTATGACAGACAGTACCTAAATGGGAGCGACGAAGCCCAGGCTGGAGAATCGCTAGTACATTTTGGTACAGTCGTGATGAGGTGGATTTAAAAATTTCGTTCCTTTTTTATATTTCTATAACAAATGCGCCGACAAAGTCACCGCTTGCCCACTCCAAGTGGGTGCAAATGCTAATATGAGGACGGCGCCCACGTGAAGAAAAAAGGACGAACGGGAAAAAGTGGGTGAAGTTAGATTTCTATCTAACTGCCTAATTGAAATCCATTATGTACGTCGTGTGGAGGCCTCTCCGAGAGATTCTCGCGCGGTGAATGCTCACAACGTCGCATGCAGTAAATATTGTTGGTGAAGATTGTTGGCGATGCGTGATGTTATGAGGAACTTCTCCCGTCTCACTCAACATCGATAGAACAAAGTACCAAATGAAGGAAGGTTACGGGCTGCATAGGCTGTGTGACATACGTAAAGCTCCATTGTTTCGGGGCCCAGAACTGCCCTATAAAAAGTCAGTTGGAGATCAATTTTAGTGCGGGGGCGGGGTAGGTACTACATTTACAGTATGTATGTAACTGGCAGCAATTTTTTGATAGACTTTATAATGAACTTCGTACCTAAGGTGTGTAAATGTTTTTACTATTTTACCACCTAACTTATACTCTACCTGCAAAAGTCGTGCCAGCCATGAAAGGATCCATATCCTCCGTGGCTAGCTTGGACATGTAAATATATACACACATCCATCTATATATATATTTCAATATGGCAAAAGACAAGAAGAGCAAATCAGATTCCAAAAAGGCAAAGCTTGCCGAGAAGAAGCAGAAACAAGAGAAAAAGGCCCAGAAGAAGGAGAAGGTCAAGACTTCCAAGCTCGACGGCAGCGATGCTGAAGACGTGGATCTAGATGCCGTTCTTGCAGAGTACAAGAAGGCTCAGGAAGAATTTGTCAAAGTCACAGAGATAGTGTCTGAAGCTCCTCCTAAGCCTAGGTCATCCTCGACCTTTCTAGCTTCTCCATCAAATAGCAACCAACTTTTGTTGTTTGGCGGAGAGACCTGGAACGGAGCTCTCGCTAGCTTCTACAACGATCTCAACATCTACTATACAGATAGAGACGAATGGCGTTGCGTAACTTCTCCGAACGCCCCACTCCCACGGTCTGGTCACGCGTGGTGTCGCGGAGGGAACCAGAAAGACTCGGTCTTCTTGTTTGGCGGCGAGTTCAGTAGGTAGGTTTGTGACACCCATCATCTGCTATGTGGATGTGATAAAGCTGCTACTTAGATCCTATGCTGATGACGACCTATTCCTTATAGTCCTAAGCAAGGTACCTTTTATCATTACAACGATTTCTGGCGACTTGAGCCAAGTACTCGAGAATGGACACGCCTAGACACCAAAGGGAAGAGCCCCCCAGCAAGGAGCGGGCATCGTATGACTTACTACAAGAATTATGTGATCCTCTTTGGTGGTACGTAGCGTGTACCTCGCCGATGAGCTCGGGAGTATTTCATTACTAACTTCAAGTTAAAGGTTTTCAAGATACTTCAAATCAAACCAAGTACATGAACGATCTCTGGCTGTACGATACCCAGGTGAGCGCCCTTCTATTTTCATATGCTATATTTGGAGAGCTGTGCTAATTATGGGATCTAGAATTTCTTCTGGCATAGTCCTGTACTCCCACCAGCACAGCTAAAACCAGATGCCAGGTCATCATTTACCTTTTTACCTCATGAACAAGGTGCTGTGTTATTTGGTGGATACTCCAGAGTTAAAGCAACTATATCGGCAAATAAGTCAGCGAAGGGCACATCGCAGGGACAAAGAAATATTCTCAAACCCATGGTATACGAAGACTGCTTCTTTCTACGGATCACCCAGCCTCCTGCAGATTCGCCACCAAATACACCCCCAACTGTGAGATGGGAGAGACGGAAGAAGCCAGCGAATTCGCCCAACCCAGCTCGTGCTGGAGCAACTATGACTTACCATAAAGGCCGTGGCATTCTCTTCGGCGGCGTTCACGATGTTGAACACACTGAAGAGGGTATGGAAAGCGAA
This sequence comes from Hypoxylon fuscum, assembly GCA_022578945.1. NCBI lineage: Eukaryota > Fungi > Ascomycota > Sordariomycetes > Xylariales > Hypoxylaceae > Hypoxylon > Hypoxylon fuscum. The sequence goes on along the minus strand of MU399901.1, from coordinate 24,410 downwards.
TTCTTCAACCAATTATACGCATGGAACATAGAGAGGAACAGATTTTTCTCATTGACATTACGTAAGGCCAGGATCCAGAAAAAGGTTCCCCCGTCGGAGCAAAGAGTCGGTCGACGTGGTAGAGCCCAAGCGAATGAGGAGGAACTACTGAAACAACTCGCAGCGTTGCAGGCTGGTTCATCTGTAGAGGACGCAGATGATATGGAAATTGATGTTAAAGGGGACCAAGTACCGGAGGAGCCAGATAATCCACAGCGAGATATGCCGGTAACCATGGAGTTTCCGCATCCGCGGTTTAATGCCCAGATAGCAGTACAGGACGACGTACTGTATATTTACGGTGGAACATACGAGTCAAAAGATCGAGAATATACGTTTGACGATCTCTATGCTATCGACCTCGGCAAGATGGATGGCTGCAAGCAAATCTTCAAGAGAGAAGACGATACCTGGGTTGTGAGTAAAACCCTGACGATCTGTCATATCCTATCTACGTTCCGCTATTGGTAGTGGAGATTTTAGCATTGTGATTCTAACAAATATGCTATAGGGTTCCGAAGACGAAGAAGATGATGAAGACGAGGATGAGGATGAGGATGAGGACGATGAAGATGAAGAGGGCGATATTGAAATGCCTGACGAGGAATCTGAAGCATTGATGTCCCCAAGCAAGCGTAAGAAGAAGCAGGCGGACGAGTTGTCGGCAGCTGACACGGCATCTACCGCGGATTCCTCGATATGGGACGATGAATCAGAAGCTGATACGGTAGCAACTGCTGTTGACGACGGGTTGCCGCATCCACGAGTAAGCCCCTCTGGAACCCCTCCTCTCCTTCCCCAATACACATCCGTTGTTTCAAAGCGCAAAACTAAAACAATCTAGCCTTTCGAATCCCGTCGGGAGTTCTTCGTACGCACCTCCAATGAGTGGCAGGAGATACTCATGACAAGCTTGAGATGGAAGGGCATTCAGCCCGAGAGCCTGACGGTCAAGGAGATCAAGACGAAAGCATTTGAGCTCAGTGAAGAGAAGTGGTGGGATTGCCGCGAGGAGATTACGGCCCTGGAGGATGAACAAGAAGCTGCCGGTATTGGCGAAGTTGTCTCCTTAGCCGACAAAGGAGATACGGGGGCTGGCGGTGCAGGACGAAGACGATGAAAAGTTTTACCGCTGATCTCGAGTCCAGCAAATTGATAAATAAACCTTGTCACATAAGGGTTCATTACAGTTACCATGCTTGTTGAAGGCAAAATGGGCAAAAATAAGCCCTAGTGCTTTGATCTTCCAAGTGCATCCTACTTTACCTACCTAGGTGAAGGGTGAAGGTGTCTTAGAGCCAAGTCTAGATAGCGGTGATATGGTGGGGTCCATGGCACTAAAACCACCGTCAGACCGTCACGTCTTCTACAAAGCAGCTCCGAACGGTATGGATAGGTACCCCTACCTAGATACTTAGGTGTGATGCATGTCTCATCGTTTCTCGAGATTTCATGTTATTAAAAAACTCGAGGCTACTTTTTTCATTTCTCAATGTGCCAGAAAATATACCGCGAGAAGAACAATTTGCGAGCAACTACTTGTAAATTAATAACCTCTCGAGCGCTATTAAGACACTGGGCCCAGTTTACACTTCTTGCCTTCGTATCCTCATCATTCACTTTTGAACACCTCGAAAAACCATTCTTTAACACCCGTATTCGTCAAATACTTCGAACAATCGCTACGAATTATTGGATTTCACGATGCCATCCGGTTTCGAGAGGATTAATACGAAAACCACGCAGCCGAATGAACGTATTGTGTTTATCAAGCCCCTGGAAGGCCCTGGCAAAGCGACCGCCCAAAAGTTCCTAGAACGCATCGCGGCACAATGTTGTAAGTGATTTGACGTTCTTTATGGGCCACGTCAAAACTGAGCCTAGATGCATCTGCTAATTCCTCTTAGTACCAGTCATGAGAAGCAATCACATCTTGGTCACGTCACTAGAGGAGTACGAGCCGAATCGGGAGTTTGTTGGTCGCAACTTCAATGCTGGGGAAGTTGTGCAGCTAGTCTTAAAGTCGCCCTCTACTGGACAATGGCTACCGTTCAACTATGTCCAAATGGTTATGATGCATGAGTATGCCCTGGGCCACTTTATCTATCTAATATAAATTCAAGTGCTGACGACTTTTTCAACTAGACTGGCACATTGCAAGCAAATGAACCACAGCAAGGCATTCTGGGCTGTCAGAAACCAGTATGCCGATCAGATGAGGACGCTGTGGTCCCGTGGCTACAGGGGCGAAGGCCTATGGGGAAGAGGTGCTGTGCTGGATACTGGAGAATTTGATCAAAACACCGTTCAATCCGACAAGGATCTACCGGAACACCTGTGCGGTGGAACGTATCGCTCGGGACGAAGAAAGCGCAAGGCTAAAAAGCAGCTGTCTTACCAGGAGAGGAAAGAGCGCCGGATCTTGAAGAAATTCGGTGCTAATGGGGTTGCTCTTGGCGAAGACAACATCGTTAAGGCGGAGCTGGAGAAGGGAAAGAAAACCCAGGGGAAACCTCGTGTGGCATCAAGCAAGCGAGGGCGAGAACTGAGAGCGGCGGCAGCACTAGCCCGGTTCGACCAGAAAAAGAAGGCAGAAGAAGAAGCTACCAAATCCGAACATATCGATGGCGAGGAGACGGAGAGCGGCTCCGAATTCGAGACTGCTAGTGACAGCGAAGAGGATGCCACTGATGATATCAACGGCCATCGACTCGTTGACAACAAGGGCCATCGTCTCGTTAAGGTGTGCGAGGATGAGGATCCCACAGACAAAGAAGCGGAGAATGAGCTAAAAGAGCTTTTCCAATCCACGATCAAATGGAAGCCTTTGAAGCGCGAGACAACATCAACCGAAAACAAGACCCTAACGACACGGCCAGCAAATCATTCCGACAATAAAAGGGAATCCAAGACTATTATTAAGAAACCTCCGTCGGGAGACACGAGCAAGAACCCTGTTCCGATCGAGGATGGTATAGCCCCTAAGTCAACCGAGGGAGCCTGTCCAATGTGTTCGTTCGATAGTGGCCGGCAAGCTACTATTTGTGAAGTCTGTTCTCATGTCTTGGATCCGTGCAAGGTATCTAATACTTGGAAGTGCAAGAGCTCGTCATGTCGAGACAGTCTGTACTTGAATGCCGGAGACTCGGGAATCTGTGGAGTTTGCGGCCAGCGAAAAGGGTCTTGAATACATAGTAAGCAAGCCGAATCACACTCTGCTAAATATAGGTGCACTTCAAGGATTATAAGACTACATTGTTATAAACATCTAATCCTAAGAGATGACTCGAATGAGAAAAGATGTTTCAGTATTGGGGCATCGCCCGAGAGCCGCTTATTATCACATTTCAACGACCACCTTATCGTATTGATCAGATACACCTGGGGACCTAAATGTAGAATCGTTATTCATTCGAGCCATTTCACGTATCGTGAAATTTTAGATAGAGCTTGTCTCCTAGATAGTGTCAAATAAATCCAAACCGGAGAAGATGGCAATCAGCCAACAACCTAAACCCATTACCAGCTCCATCAAACATACAGCCATTCACATATGTAGATTACAAGTAGGGTACGTAGTGGTGAATTGCTCCGGTAATCTTCCGATAATGTGACATTCTAGAAAGGGCAATGTGAACCCGAATGATCGGGGATTGCGTGTTTCAAGGGCGTGGCTCGATCTGGTCTTCTCAGCTTCGCTGACGTCCTCTATCCCTGTATGAACCACGCACTACCGTTTCATATTCACGGGCCCCCATCAACATCCTAACCTCTCCCATCTTCCCTTGAAGAGCTGCACAGGGAAGCCATTCATACGATCTCCAACGCTTACTCAATACGGTTGGAGAGTGAGAGATCTCCCGTTCTTGTTCCCAGCTGAGTTGAGAAGACATCGGATGAAGTCGTCACGATGTTGACAAACCCTACGTACGTAGATGGCATTGCCGTCCAACCATTTGTTAACTTCAAAGCACATATATGGTATTGGTCATGGAACCTTCCTTCATTGCCTAGTCGCACTAGTCACTTTCCTGCCTATTTTGAAAACAGCCAAGCTGTAAGTAAGGTATGGTCCTGTCTGCGGCTAGCTTTCTCACCTAATGAGAGTCCGTCACATATTGATCAGCAAACCACCAATTCGGACCTATCTGCAAGGGATCCAGGGTTCTCCGCGTTCAGTACCGACAGGGACTACCTTGAAATAGTTACGTCGTGCGTGGGCTGCGCCGTGGTGCCTTGACGATCCTGTAACCCCGTCGTCCCATCTCCTTTAATAGGTCCTGTCATCCCATCGTCCTGGAACTTTGCTTCTCCATACAAGTTTTGTTTTTACAGCTTACCTCAACTCGCCGTCGACCTTTCTACACCCAGGTTTTTCTTTTCAGTCGGAAGTGCAGGTCACCGTTCATTTCTCAAGCTCAAGACTAGACGTCTGTTTCAACACTCACTTTCAACCTCACTTTCCACGTCCGTTTCAGATTGGCATCTACCTTATTCCTTGTCAAATTATTCAAACAGTGCCAAAAATGCTCACGTCAACTCTCATTCACTCCCTTTTCCTTGCTGCTAGCGCAACCCTCTCCCTCGCCTCTCCGGTATGGCCTCATTTCTCGATCTCCGATGAGCACTTGGAGGTCCTAAGACTACGAGCATCGACAAGTGTGAACGCGGCTGCAGTTTCGGATATGACCTGCATTGACCAAAACGTGTAAGTACATACACCCAGATGATATCTCGCACACACAAGAGACTCCGTAACTAAAACCACTACGTAGAAACATTGTGTTCCACGACCAGAATGTGGCGGAGCTTGGTATCTGCGGAGGCATCGCCGGATCGATCCAAAAATGCGAGGGTTCGCCCGAGACGACGGTGGGCCAGTCCGGAAGTGCCAAGTTCACCTTGACAGCTGCAACCGCCGGTGCAACAATCAACATCTCGAAGGGGCGTTGGGAGCAGTGCGTCCGAGCCGCGAGGGCGGTTTGCCCTACGGGCAGCATGTCTGGGACTTGCGCAGGTGGTGCATCCAGTGGCGATGTGGACTTCACCCTCGACTCGCCATAAATGTCGTAAAAATGGTACGAACATATCCTTTTGCAAAAGTTTCGGCGCAATTGTATAACGGGTCTCAGATACCCTGGTGGACTTCAGGACTCGGGGCGTTTTGGGTTTAGGGATGGTATACGAGATTGTTTTGAACGGGTATATATATACCTAGGTAGGTACTGTTGACAGATTGCCAATGTGCCAAAGACAGTGCCTTTCTTCTAGATAAACCTAGGTACCTAGAATAGGAATCAAATAAAAAGAAAGCAAGCCAAATCAAAGCTGTCCACGCCGGTCCATTGTAAAATGGGAAGTTGGTTTTCCATAGTTGGGTATCTTGATGACCTTCCATGCCTACCTACATGCCCGTAAACGAAAAAAGTCCCTTTTCACTCCATACCTAGGTACCTAGTAGACGCCCCAACACCTCTGCTACGAGAGCCTAAATACGTAATCAGAGTAAATGGTCAAAGTCCATAGCGCGTAACGCACTCTTCGCGATGCGTCTCTAGACAATCCAGGGCACAAACCCTCACGCCACACTTCATGCATCGCACGCGCCCCCAGTAGCCGCATACCTCGCAGAAGACGCGCGCCGGATACCGCCTGTCGTCGTCGGTCCAGCGCCCGCGAGCCTCGACGTAGCTCAGCGGTGGCGCCTTGAGCAATGCTTGCAGTTCTGCGTCTGTCGGGAGCGGCGGCACACGTGATGCCAGCAAGGGGTTGCCATCGAGAGGATGTGAAGGTGGGTAACCCGGCCGGGAATAAGGTGTCAGGATCGCGCTTTTGCTACTGTCGTTGTTCTCCTGTTCTTGTTCGTTCTCGGGGGAGGCGTCGATCATCTCCACGTCTTCTTCTTGCTTGACGGCAGTTGTTGCCTTTGAGACCGATCCCGATCTAGAGGTTGCCTTTTTTTTATTCTTCTGCTGTTGTTGTTGCTGCTGCTCTTTCTTCTCCAACGCGCGGTTCCTAGCATTACTTGGTCTTCTCTCTGATAATGACGTGGCCGCCGTTCCGCTGGCTGGTGCGTTTTGGACTCTCTCCTGTGCTCCCAGGGCCTCGAAGTCGTCGAGGTGGTTTGCCAAGGTTTTCTGAGATTGTAGAATCTTGCGCACGTTGGGCGTGTGCTTCTTGACCCCCTTGTTGTCTTTTCTGGTGGAGACCGGGATCGGAATGCTTACGTCGCGGTGGTAGTTGTCGCGATCGAGGGCCTCGATCTCGCGGCGTAGCTTTGCTTCCTGGCGGGCATCGGCATCGGCGTAGAGAGCGCTGGTGCTGGCGTTGGCTGCTTGGTTGCGCGCTGCTCGCTTGCGGTTCCTGGTTTGCAGCGACGCTACCGATGCTAAGTTCGGAGTCGTGTCCGGCACATAGGCCCAGCCAGGGGCGTTGGTCGTCTTCGTGCTCGCAAGTTCTATCACTCCGAAGTTGTTCATCTTTTACGGAATTGGGTTGTAAGAAAAGATAAAAAAAAGGTAACTTTCAATTAGGTCCGAGCTATGACGAACATCTTTTGAGCTACCGTGGATGTGGGGGCTATTTGGTGGGATTAGTGGGTACCTATTATGGTCGTACCCCTAAGTATCATATCAAAGCACTTCTTATACTTATGTACTTTCAATGCTTGCACATGGAAGCTTTAGCTTATGAAAATCGGACATTTGAGAAGACATAATTTTTTAACCAAGCCAGTGTTTAGCTTGTTAGCTAAGTACAGCTTTGAATCACGAAGTTGACAGAAGACCGTTGTGACATACATATCATCCTTTCATCCGAGATGGATCGTGGCTCTTAACCTATCTCCTCTTCCAGTTTTTCCGCCGCCGCCTCCCAATCCTCTTCAACGGGCTGTAATTCTGCTTTTTTCTTTGATTCCTTCTTTAGAGCGACGAAGTTGCTACGTAATGGTATCGACGGAGTAGCCGGAGCCGGAGCTTGCTTTGGTCGAGTAGCAGATCGACTGACCACGGCACTCCAGCCCCCTTCGCCCTGTGCTGGGGTCTTCTCACTTCGCAACACGTTCAATGAGTCATCAACGTGACATAAATGAACACCACGGACAACCCCTACACGTTTTAGTGTGTGCGATAAGGTAGGTTTCAGAGATTTCAGAGAGGACTCGAGAATTTCTGGCGTATAGCCGCAGGAAGCCTTGATAACAACTTCATCAGAAGGCAGAAAGCTAGTATGAAACTTTACATCCGGGTACGCAGCGTACACTGCTTGAAGAGTAGAATCCAGCTCCTCGGTTGTCAACCCAAAACGCGGTGTCGACAAGAGCAGCGCGTTATAAGACAGCGTCACAGTAGTATTGTCGCCGCCTGGTGCTGATGATTGCATCAGGGAAGTTTGTTGGGCCGTCGTCCTAATTTTCATGCATTGTGCCAACGTCTTCATTGGTGCTGAGACGAAGCGCGGAGTCTTGAAGAGACAGACGTGACGATGAGGTTCTGGGTCGGCGCTTTCACTGTCGAATCCAAAGTCTTCGGCTATCGAATGAAGAAAGGCTCGCTGATAAGACCTCATTGGTTTAAGCCTAAGCGTCTTTTGCGTTGGGTCGGCGGCGAAGACGCGATACTCTCGTTCGTACGCCTGCGCGAACTGGGCGTTATCCTTATAGAACCTGAGGGTTGTGTCTGAATAGGGCACGTGGCCATCCATGTGAGTTGTTGGGTCGATATTGAGTGCGTCTGCTAAACGAGCATTCCGTTGCAAACGAAGGCATTCTTCGTCGCATGTAAGCATTTCTCGTTGCGGTGAAGGATTGGTCTTAGTTGCCATGCATTTTACTTCTTGCTTCCTGCGTTGACAATTGCAGGTAATAAAAGTCTTTGCTGGACAAGGCTTGTCTTCTTTGCAAGCGGATGGGGCGTGACACTGCTCGGCATCGAAATGTCCACAACGCCTTGATTTTCCGCAGGGTTGTTTGCATCGAGATCCCGCGATATCGACATCCTCGCACTCGCCTGAGCGGTGGCAGGTCTTCATACATGTATGAGTACCGCACTTAAGTTTCTGACCGCAAGGCAAGCCGCACCGTGTATCTTTAAACCAGCAAGGTTGGTTTTTGAGTGTCTTCTTGCCACAAATGCATCGTTTCTCGACAAGGAATGGGCATTTGGGGCACTGCTCTCCTTCTTGGTGACAATTGTGAGAAAGTTGGGGGTGCCCGCATGGCCGTGGTCTTGTACAGTCGAAACGACATTCCGGAGGTCGAGTACCACAAGGCTGTGGCGGTTGAAGAACTGTCCGACCACAGTCACAGCTGATCTCTTCAAATATAGCTTCGGGGCAGGACGGACAAGGTCCTTTATGGCACATCTGCTGGCAACGGTGTCTCGCACATTTCAAGTCTCGTCCACAGGGACGCGTACAAATATGTTCTGCCTCCACCTCGTCATCTGTGAATCGAGCGTTTCTATTTTTCCGCCTTGTTGTCACTCGTTCTGTCGCTTTCTTTTCTCCGGGACAGCAATGTTCACCATGCTCATGTCTTCCACAGTTGAGCTGGGCACGGCAAACCCTCATACATTCAGGAGTGTCGACCATACCTTGATGACAGATCGAGCTCGTCTTCGTGCGACCGCATCGGCAGCTGATTTCCATTTTCTGCATACACGGTGCGCATGACCCTGAGTGGCATGCATCTTGACAGAAATGCCCGCACGATAATGATTTGTTGCATATCAGTTCGCAGTTAAATATTGGATCCTGACAACTCTCTCTGGGCATGTCCATAATTTCTGCTAATGGTGTTTTGCCGCATGGGCAATGGGTAATCAAATCAGGCGAGAATGGACAATGAGTCTCATTTTCATCCTGTGTATGGCAGCCTTTCTTGCAATGATGCTTCCCACAATCAAAGAGTCTGCCGCAGACAGCCTCGCACGCGAAAGAGCCCCAATGTGTATGTCCTGTAATGTCGCTCTCTGCGTTAACTTGGCCATAATTATAAGAGACCTGTTTTTCACCACGTTGCTCACAAGGAATTTCCTTGGATTCGCGACCGCAATAACAGTGTGAAAGAACAGGAACTTCACAGCTCCCACAGAGACCCGGGTGACATTCCTTTTGACATTCGTGCTCTCCACAAGGCAGCAAATCTCCGCAAACCTCGTGACAGCTCCAGCCGTGGGTATAATCTGTTTCGCCGCACCGCTTTGTAGATGTATGTTTGCCGCAGAAACAAGACTGACTTGGTCCTATCAATAAACAAGGTGGGCAAGGGCCAGCATGACACTCAAGTGGACATGGATGTGGACAGGTCGCTCTAGGTTTTGAGCATGTTTGGCCACAACTATGAGGTCCAATTCCAGGTATCGACTTAGGGTTTATCTCCTTGCTGCACCAACAGTGGTAAGTGGCGGGTTCATCAGTCATGGGCGAATTGCAACCCGGGCATCTCCAGTTGGATTGGTCTTGTTCGGAGTTCCTTGTTCGATTCGAAAACCACTTCTTAACACAGCTCATGTGGGTTACAGTCCAACATATAGAGCACGACCAGACTTTTGAATTTGGCAAAACTTCGTTTGTGCATATGACACATTCGTACTGTCCATTGCTTATATCTTCTTGGATCCTTGTGGGAAGATCTGACGCAGTGGACTTTGAAGCTCTTCGTTTGGCAGTGCTTCTAACTTGCTGTTTGAAAGCAGCATCATGGCTCCGTTCAGGAAGTGGCTGTCCTGGTACAAACGCTGGCGCGCCGGCATTTAAACCCACCGGACTTGCAGAATTGGGTTCTCCTGCTTCGGCATCTGTTGTAAGATGACCACCAAAGGCTCGCGGCCCACCTAGCGTTGTTCTCTGGATACCCTCATTAGCCCCCCTTCTTGGGCCCCTAGTGGGCCTCCGCCCTCTTCCTCCTCTTTGACTGTTCGAGGTCGAAGGTATCGGAGAAGATGCTGTAGATGTTTGAAGGTCTGTTGCCGGACCTTGGCTTCCTTCACCATTTTTCTGGCCACGTTGCTGTCGACTACCACGGCCTCCACGGCTACCAAAAGATCTCCCTCCCCGAGGCTGGCGGCCGCGGGGCCTTGTTGGATTTGAAGAGGTCTGTGATGTCTGTGAATCGGCCATAGTTGCTCTGATCCGAAGACACCAAGGTGGAGAAGTGTGATTGAATTACAGCCAGGATTGGAAGGTTGAGAGAATACGTGTATATGTGTGTGTATGTGTGTGTTTTCAGGAAAGTTGGCGGCTGGATGAGGAGGGAGACTCGATATAAACAATCGCCAGTAAACTTGGTCTTGCGCGGTATAATCGGAATTTAATGAATTCAAATATCAAGAGGGCGAATGAAATAATCAACCTCAAGCAATTATTCACATACTGCGATATCCCATAGGGCCAACTGTGGCGACGGTTTCAATGACTAAGGCTGTGAGTCAACTCTACATATGTAGTAAAGAAATATCTAATCCCACTTTAATGATGCGCTACAGGGTTTCGATCCTGTAGATCGCTGCCTACCTCCTAGGTACCTAGCCGAGATGAGTTTCATATTAGTGAAAGCTACATGTAGGTAAATACATATGTAGGTACTAGGTATATGCTAGGTACTTACATGTGGAGACGAAGGCCGGAGAATTACATATGTAGGCACTGGGAGTATGTAAGGTATGTACATGTGGGGCCCACCAGCAACAGGTATGCACCTACCCAAATTGAACCTGCAATCCGGCACGTCACAGAACATATCCATAACTCAGCAAGCCACGTATAGTGCTTGCAATCAAATGATAATTCAGAGGACGAGAAAGAATCATGTCAACTCTTGGCTCTTCTTCATCCCGTTATGTCTGGGAAACTTTATATGTACCTCATGATCGTAGCAGTTATGTAGGTATGTAGTTCTAGACCCCAAATTTAGTTGACGTTGTTTAACAAACCTTGGTCTGACTGCATATCTTTGCTATCATTCAAATTCTTGGCCTACCTTATGTGGTATCTCCATTACGAGGAAGGGGGAACTCGCTCCCACTTCTTTATAGAGACTTTCAAGTTCATCTAGAAGATAGGTAGCACGCGTGGCCGAATATATTTGAAACCCAGGCGATGACACCTGTTCTATCACTCGCCGCAATAACATACATGTATGCAATAGGCCGTGGTAAGTATGTGGCTTTCTCACTGATCTCTCGGTGTCTGTTGATGTACTCAGCTGCTGAAGCCCATATCGGTTTGACTGCACACGGCTTCAAACACCGGGCATATCGATTTTTTCTTTTCTTTTCTTTCGCCAATGCAGTTGTTGTCACCACCATCACCTGCAGTGCATTGCAAGTTGTCTTGCATCTTATTGAGATCGATGCACGCCTAGCAATAAATAGAAATCGTGTAAATTTGACTTAAATTGGTTCAAGCTCATTTTTTGACATATCTGTTCTGACAACGAGGCTACATCCCAATGCAAGCGCTTGAGGATACGCACCACCTCCAACCATGGAGAGATATTGTCAATACCTAGGTAGGGATTAACCTACCTATTTAGCGGTTAACATATGACTAGTTTCCTAAAAACGCCTTTAATCAAATTCGAACAGCACGCTACAAAGTATATCGGTACCAATGCAGTAATCATCAAGTCCCCATATCGAAAATCATCGTGTGTATTCTAGGTGCAAGACAGAACAGATGCTGGTTTGATGGCGTCTTAGCAGGCCTCTCGGGTCTTTCGGTGACATTCTCGTCATTTCTTTTCTCGCATTCTCTAACTCGCAGAAAAATGCCTTTCCAAACTGAGTCGGCTACCATCAGATATGCACATGCGGTGGCCCGGCGAAATCAACTTAGCAGCAAAAAGCAACTTCATGTAGGAAATTTCCTACCGTTACAATTTCCCTGCAGCGCAAGACCCACACATGATGACAGGATCATCTGAAAATTGAAGCTTATGTCGCGATTGGTTAGGAAAGGAATTTAACTGAGATATATGCAGCCGACCTCGTATGTGTGGTCATAAGAAGCACCTGCACCAACTAAGAGCCGGATGCCTCGATCTTGCCTACCATCCGCGCTTGCACGAACCACAACATAATCTGACATCAACGGTTTTGTACTATGCATAGATGCTATCTTGCAACTTATCTACGTACGCGAATTTATTTCCATAGTCCTATATTTAATACATGATATGTAGGTACTTCAGCCATTCTCTCTCTTCGACAAAGATAGTTAGGTGTCACATACATTCATTCACGAGGTTGTGAATGAAAGACAGGATTCGGAAGAGCCTATTAGTGTGACGAGGCAGTCATTTCCACATGGAGTTATACATACATGTTAAGTGGCTTGAATTAGTCTCTGTGGCTGCCACGGCCCCATAAGACTAGGTACGAACGGTTCGCGCCGGTCACAGACGGGCAACGGGATGACGGGGCGACCTAAGAAGCCACTTCAATATTAAGGTTAGCGATAGTTACCTAAGTACCGCTAGGCTGGGCTCTTGACTGCCCGAGCCAGAGTTCTTACAATGCACTAGATCCTTGACCGCCGGGTCTCTGACACAAGAGTTATATTACCTAGGTACATAGGTAGGTAATTATATGTTTTTTGCGAGCCGTTATCTGCATACCTACCTCTACTGTAACATCGTCGCCTTTTGTGATAGCAAAACAACCCTACCATAATATTATTTACCCCTGTTGTTGCCATGCGTGGTTCCATAGATTTTTATCCTTGCCCCTGAAGTTCGTATCGACTATCCGCCCCCACTATCGGCTACTCTCCGAGGGTTCTGTGGCTTAGGGTCGAGATATGCATCTTGTTAATCAGCCTACCAAATGCCCGTCTAGTCTAACCGATGTCACTTTCTAGATCTGGGTTTGCCATCAGCAGATTCGTGTTGAGAGAAGAGGAAGAACAATTATTATTATCCCGTGGTTCAGATCTCAATGCGATCCTTAGCAACTCTCTAAGCTCTTAAAATGAAGTTAACTGCTTGGGTATGTCCTCTGTTTCATGAGAGTCCAGACTATCTATCTATGTACGCGAATTTAACAACAAATTATACCGGTATCGTGGACGTTGATGGCAATGCCACCAAATGATAGTGTAAATGCGGCTGTTTGCCCTACCACCCACCTTGATTGGGCAGACCCTTGTTATGCTGTACCTCGGAGTGGGTTACAGTGAGGTCCAGCCGGATCTATCATCATATAGGATGCGCGCTAGCATCTTGTATTGGAGTAGGGATTTATATACCCTTGCGTGCCGTCTTCAAAGGCTCTCTCGGGGGTTCATACTTGCCTACCTATCTTCAAGTCTTTGAAAAGCCCCTTTTCTCGACTTTGCTGACAGAGTTTCCAGCTGCTCAAGAGGAAGCTTTCCAATCATGAGAGTCTCTCGGGCAAATCTCCTAGTTTTCTCATCGCTTTCTTTCCTCGCTCCGGTCTTCTCATATTCAGTTCAATTGTCAATCCCGGGAGCTGACGAACTTCGTGGAACATGGCAGTATAGTGGTTGCTACATGTAAGTGCTTGGTTCTTGTGACTGTGAGCCCAGGTGCTAAGTGATTTTAAGCGACGTTGGTCGGACAATTGACGCGGCCACGACCTCATCCGATACCTTCACTTTGGAAAAATGTATCGAGTTCTGCGACGACCAAGGCTTTGCCTATGCTGGAGCTGAGTACCACGGCCAGTGTTGTAAGTTTACCCTTATTTTGGCAATGTCATGTGTTAACAACTGCCAGACTGTGGGAACAAGCTCGCCATTGACGCCAGCGAGGTTGAAGATCCGGCAGAATGTTCGGCAAGCTGTGCGGTCAATGACACAGAAGCTTGCGGAGGTTTAAACAGGTTAACGTTGTTCTTCAACCCGTACAACGCAGGGTCGCAGCCAAATACTGGTATATCTAACTGGACACATATCGGTTGTTACTCGTAAGTTTCCCTCATCTTACGTTAGAATGGCTTGGCATCAGTTGATTGCGTTATTGACAAGACTTGTAGTGAGGGAACTACTGATCGAGGCTTGACGTTTGGTGCCAGCGTCCCTAGCACACAGATGAACGCAGCGAATTGCACGTCCGCATGCCAGGCAGCCGGCTACATCCTCGCTGGTACCAAATACGGCGGAGAATGCTGTAAGTTTCTCTTCATTCATCTGGTAAGACGCATTGACTCATCTGAGATAGATTGTGGCAATACTATTGCAAATGGCGCTGCGCTAGTTGAATATGGCTGCGATATGACTTGTAGTGTAAGATTTTTATTAAGTTGTGAAATCGCCTTTCTTCTCATCTCGGCGTCCGAGTTGGAACTCTAAGCAGTATTCATAAGCTGCTGAATGTAACAGATTTCTTGACCCATAATAGGCATCGTAGGCCACCTTCGAATAGCGGCTGCTGACTTCGGTTGCCACAGGCTAACAAATCTGAAATATGCGGCGGATCTAATCATCTAAACGTGTATGACTTCAATATGAAGTATACCATCCCTACTAGCACCCTCTCTAGTTTAATCACCGGGGCAAGCTCTCCCATTGCTAGTTTAACGGGGATCATCAGCTCGACTATCCTCGCCAGTTCTGCCATCTCGAAGAGAGCCATCACTAGCACAAGCAGTACCTCCACAGCTCCAGTTCCCACCGCACCATCACAGCCCCTGGCTATAAGCAATTATAACTGGTATGGCTGCCAAACTGAGGCTACCAACATCCGGGCGTTAAGTATGTTTACTTACGCCGATGACGCGATGACGCTGGATAGTTGCGAAGCTTTTTGCAGTGGCAAAGGAACAACGTACTTTGGCGTTGAGTATGCCCGTGAGTGTTACTGCGGTAACAAGTTCGAGGCTGGCTCCGTCAATGCTCCTGCAAGCGATTGCAACATGCTCTGTAGTGGAGACCAGTTACAATACTGCGGAAGCGGCAATCGCTTGTCTGTCTACGTCAAGAATGGGACTGTGGTTGCAACAGGCACTTCTAGCGCGCCTAGTTCCACAAGCCCGACGAGTAGTGGTCCAGGAACACCCGCAGCTACAGCTTTTCCTGATGGCTGGACTAATCAAGGCTGCTGGCAGGATGGACCCAATGGCCGTATTATGCCGACCTTCCAAGCACCCGACGATCCCGAATTGACACCACAGAAGTGCGCTCAACTCTGTTTCAGCGACAACTACACGATCTCGGGGACCGAGTACTACACGCAGTGCTTCTGCAGTAATGCCATTTACAATGGCGGAGTTGCATCTGAAGATGAAACAAAATGCTCAACCCCTTGTGGAGGCGACAGCGAGGTCATGTGCGGCGGGGCCGGGTACTTGACTATTTATTCGAATGGCACACCTCCGACCTACAAAGAACCCAGCCCGGGTATTGAGGTCCAGAATTGGACGTATCAAGGTTGCTATGAAGACAATGTCAACAACAAGCGAACCCTTTTCTGGGCGCTTAGCTTTCCTGGTACCATGACTCCAGAGCAGTGCTTAGGAAAATGTGCTTCCTTCGGCTACGCTGCTGCGGGTCTCGAGTATGGTGACGAGTGCTACTGTGGTGATCCAATTGATGTCGATGCCTCGGGCGCTACTAAGAGGCCAGAAACCGAGTGCAATGTCGCATGTGCTGGAGATGCTTCCACTTTTTGCGGAGGTGGTTCTCGACTTTCAGTATACTACTGGACTAGTGAACCGCCGCTCTACGTGTTCAACTACCCCGAGGGCAACGATGCCGGCACGTACTCTAACCTGGTCGGCGGTGTTGTTACCCCTTTGATGACGATGCAGTCGATTACCGGCAAGGTCACCTTCTTGGAGAAATGGGGAACCGGGGCAGCAAACAGCACCGGTGCCTATGAACTTGATCTTACCCAACTCGGAAATTTTGACGCTGCTTGGAGAACCATGCACGTAAAGACTGACATCTTCTGCTCGGCGGGTGTCATTCTTCCTGACAAGGCAGCTCGGCAGCTTACGGTGGGCGGGTGGTCGCTCGACTCTACATACGGTGTCCGTTTGTATGCTCCTGATGGATCAGATGGCGTTAAGGGAACCAACGATTGGGAAGAAAATGTCAACGTGCTTAAACTTCAAAAGGGACGATGGTACCCATCGGCCATGGTCATGACGAATGGATCAATTCTGGTCGTTGGTGGCGAAATTGGTTCGAATGACAAGCCTGAGCCATCGCTTGAAATTCTTCCCTATGCCGGCCCCTCTCTCTACTTGGATTGGCTTGAGCGTACAGACCCAAACAACTTGTACCCATTCTTAGTGGTCCTTCCTGGTGGTGGCATCTTTGTTGTCTACTGGAACGAGGCTAGGATCTTGGACGAGGTTTCGTTTGACACGGTAACGACGTTGCCCAACATTCCTGGTGCTGTCAATGATGATCTCGGTGGGCGTACCTATCCCCTCGAGGGCGCTGCTGTTCTCCTGCCTCAATTCTCTCCCTACACAGATCCTCTCGGCATACTCATCTGTGGTGGTTCCTCTACTGCTCACTCTGCTCTTGACAACTGTGTGTCCATATATCCTGAGGCTGCCAACCCAACATGGACGCTCGAGCGTATGCCCTCCAAGCGTGTTCTAAGTTGCATAGCTCCTCTGCCAGACGGTACCTACCTGATCGCCAACGGTGCCCATGAAGGTATTGCCGGTTTCGGTCTCGCAGATGATCCCAATTACAACGCTCTTCTCTACGACCCATTCAAACCCATCGGCTCGCGTATATCCGTTATGGCCAACACTACTGTCGCACGTCTCTACCACAGCGAAGCCATCACCCTCCTCGACGGCCGTGTCCTGATAACGGGTTCCGATCCTCAAGACGGCAAGCACCCTCAGGAAATTCGCGTCGAGGTTTTTACGCCTCCATATCTTTACAGCGATAAGCCACGTCCATCCTTTACGATAGGGAATAAGGATTGGGATTATGGCGACATGGTGCCAATTGAATTGGGTGCTGTTCCCACCGGAACAATCCAGGTCTCGCTCCTCGGCGCCGTGTCTAGCACCCACGGCAACTCCATGGGCGCCCGTACCCTCTTCCCAGAAATCACATGTGCCGGCACCGCGTGCACGGTAGTCGCACCACCAAGAGTCCATATTGCTCCGCCCGGTTGGTACCAGATGTTTGTGCTACAGGATGGTATCCCGGCGGTCGGCACCTTCGTCCGTATCGGCGGCGACCCGGCTCAACTGGGCAATTGGCCGGAAGGCGATGACTTTACTAGACCCGGTGTCTGATCGGGCTTTAGACATGTACCTAGTATCTAATGAATAGTGTTTAGTTTTAATCATACCTTATGGCGGTACCGCCAGAAAAATTTGGGCCTTTGCAACAAGGAAGGCATTGCACCTAATTGGACTGTATTTTCTTGTGAAAAAACGAGTGGCATTACTTCTACCCGATCTCATGTAAGAAGCAGGATTTTATTTTATTTTTCTCAAACGCTGGATGAGAAGTACATAACTTGGAAAGGGAAATGGAAAGGAGGAATTCACTTCAAATGAGCCCACGAGCGTTCTATTCTAATAGCATGTTGCATATTGGTACCCAGGGTTTTGCCTAGGTACCTCACTCTAAATTACCTCTCTATCCTCGCAATTAGCACGGACAACAGTACTTTCCAGTAGACTACTACTATTCACTGACTGGATGATCAACTTTTTCAAGGTAATAACAATCCCCTCAACGGCAAGAATACAGCGCAGTACGTACCCCATGTGTGGCATTAGCGAGAAAAGACAAATGCTATTTTATGACATATCGTGCTTGTAGTTGGTGGTATCCTGTTACTCTGTCAATTCCGAGAATCCCCGTAGAGGGCTTCACCCCTGAACACCCACATTCGGAAGCTCGGTACCAGGAGTAATAACGTGGTACAAAATAAAAGGTTCCATTAAGGATGCTGTCAAGGTAGAGTTAAGGGCTCTAGAGCCTCCCTATTAATGAGGGTCTCCAATATCGGTCATAACGCCTGTCATATTTTCTGCACGGAGTCGTTCAGAGTCAAACTTGATCTTTACTACAATTATCATTACGTGGCTCAGAACTCAAGCTCGCAAGCTGGCAAGACAGAATGATTCTACGTTCCAGAGAAGGGGGTGAAAGGGATAGATGCATGAGGATCTACATACTACACTTACAGATCACGATCAAGGTGTTAGGGGGTGGATCAGAGGGACGTACTGAATTTTACGCGTTCCGATTATCAAACGGGGGGGCTTGTATCTTAGGCCAGAGTAGAGAATGACAGGCAAGTTCCAGAGTAGTGCGTTAATCACACAACTGAGGAAATTCATATTAGAGTTCTTCGTGTCGACATCTCGATCTTCACTTTGGTAGGTATTTAGATGAAATCCTTCTTATTTTCACGGAGCTAACACAGTATTTTGAAAAGTAAACGAACACGATGATGCGTCATCTTACTTGGTGTACAGAGCATCTGCCCTGATAGAGTGAGTGGAAGAAAGATTTAACTCGAGTCCTTATTCTCATCTTAACTCTGGTCTTAACTCGGGCTCTAGGCATCTCTGTTTATAGTTGATCATTCACATTGGTTATGGCTCTGACCCCTGTACCAGATTATCAAGAAACTTTGGATCTCGGACCTCGCTCCGACTCTCACTGACTGGGTCCATATAACCCTAGCTCTGGCCCCAACCTTCACACTCTGTTTCTGGTTCCGAATCACATTTTGGAACTCCTTTTTGTGTTACTCTGATTGAATGACCCTGACCGCAGGCCCAAGCCCTAATTCTAGTCCCTAAGTCCTATTAAATAACACTTAATTCATACTTCGCTCGCTCTGATTCTACTTCTAATCATCGCTCCTGGATTACTCTGAAGGACTATGCCTTTTGACGATATTTGACTCTGAAAGTTGAGGCTTGGCGAAATAAATACTTAAGAGCTGCATGGAAATTGAGTGGCCTTTCATATTTGCTCTTTCTCGAATTTCTCACCGCGGAATAGCGTCCGGCTTTTCAAAAGTGAAACAAGTCATGGCGAAAATTTTGAGGATAGGCATTACCAGAATACGATGATGGCATCCATATATAGTCATTGAAAGAATTTCCAGAGAATTTCCAAAGATAGAACCTTCAATCTCAGAGTTACATATGCTACATACCATGCGCCAACGCAAAGGGGCTAGTGGTGAAGCACGTCTAGTAGATGCCGTACTCGTTTTCTAAAGGCATCGACGACCTAAGCCTTGAAACACTGTAAGAGGAAGTTAGTTATGACCACCACGGGACTGTTTCGTAGCAGCTTTCCTGTAGCCTTAATAGGGGCATGATGAGGCTTGATAGGCTTACAAAGAATAACATGATTCCCACAATCTATTTTACCTAGCAACTAGGTATTGCCCGACGATTTCACACTGAAGTGTCTTATTATATTATTTTCTAGCTAACTTCCTGAAAAGTGATTTGCTCTTGTTGCTGTAACTTTTCTCTATTATCATAAGTTCATGCGCCACGTCAAATCTGAATTGATCCAAGGGTTCATCAATATTGCTCTTGGCGGCCTTCATCAATCAAGAGAGCATATGCGTTATTCGAAGCCACCCCCCTCTTCGACCGTAACGACAATGCGGTTCTAAGGATTATATGGCGTGAGTTGTTAGGTAAAATTTTGCGAAATTACCCACGTCAGATCCTGAGCGAATATCGGCTAGTTGCTGATATTGATGCATTGTTTGGTCGCCACACTATTTATTTCTGGTAATAAGACAACAAGACCACCTGGAAAGAGGTAATAAGGATGATGGAAAACTGTGTCATTTTTTCCGTTACGGAGTTAGTGCTTTCTTAAGTGCTAGTATATGGTGCACCCCCGTATGCGCAGAATAGGGGTATTGGCACCTCGCAGTTCACCACACGCCACAACCAGAATTGACTCTACCGGACCAAGCTAAAAAATAAATGATAGCCTAAATATTACGTTAATTTTTCTTACTTCCAGATATCAGGTTTTAGTTTACTTGGACAGCTTGGAATAGATGTGTTGAATTTCAGTTGAATTCGATTACGACGTAAATTACCTAATATAAGAATGCAACAGACAACAGCTGTTAAAATCCAATCCTCCCCCTTCATATAATGAGTGCAGGCACAGAATATCTCTTAGCACTACCTATCCGGGTGATGGATAATGCGAGTAGCGCAACTACCTTACCTACCTAGGTACATCCATATGGAACTTGAGCGTGTGTTGCGCGGTGCGAAACTCACATTGCAGTTGGCGCCCGCGCCTATGTAACGAGCGAGTTTCGTGTATCGTCTAGATTTGGTTGCCGCAGCCTCCTCGCATGTTAGATGTGCAAGTAGATAGGTAGTCTTGGTGGACGATGTACGTAGGTCCAATTATCGTCTCTATTTCATTTAATATATGAACCCCCCTTTAAAACGCAATTAGCGGCCAACGAGAATATTGATAAGGAAAGAGGACTTTCAGATCCCTAAGCTCTGGAACTAATTTGCGACTTGAAAAACGTAAGCTCTCGTGTTACCCATAACCGTGCATGCTTGCGGCGCTGTAGACTCTAATACAACTATTCATAAGCTGACTACTACCACTTTACAAGAAGGATGGTCTCGGTATGGTGGTGAAACGAGGAGATATTTCCCAGAAGTAGGTGGTAAGCAGTTCATTATTTTTCACCTGCGGTATTGATTTCTTGTATTAGGTAACCCATAAGCACTAAAGCCCAGGACTTAGGAAGAAATTGTAAGAAATAGCAAGTATCGTCTTTGACGAACTCGCTAATACTGAATTTAAAAAGTCAAATAGACGCTGCACCGGACAGCCAAAATTTGTTACATGTCTTTGACGAGAAATTTGAACGAACAGACAAATGAATAGAGAATGAATAGAAAATCCTCTCGCGATGGCCATCGTCAGCTTGTGTCTCTACTGGTACAATGTAAGCGCGCGAAACGGGGTCGTTTGGGGTCGGTTCAGGTCGTCAAATGTTGCCTATATCATCTAGACCTGATACCACCTAACCCAGAATAGGCAGTTGTAAGTAATAAATTTTTTTATACCTTTATAAGTTACATTACATACATAACCCCCTAGGTAGCCGGATCCAGCTCGGCAGCAGCCCCGAGTGGCAGCCCTGGCTGGTGAAGCCTCAGATCTGTTGCATGGCTGCATCTATGTTCCGTCCCTTTTAACTCCCTAGATATGCGATTGGGCTGATCGCTGGCCACACCCATTGCATAATCCCATAACCCCGTAAAAAGCGAACCTCGGCCGATGATACTGCAGCAAGAATTCCGGGTACCCAGATCGGGGCTTTGACCGTCGAGACGTCGCAGTAGGATCACCTAAGGGCTTCAATGGGGCCGTTTCGAATAGAAGGGTTGCTTTCAAAAATGAATTGGTAAGAGCTTCTGCAACCATCGCCTATCGAGGGGCTTTGCTAAATAGATAGACCTTTCAGCTGCGCCCATGGTGCGTGCGTGCGTGTGGCTAGGCAGACCGTGATGGATGTGATGACTGATCGTAAGGGTAGTAGAAGCATATTTCAGGTACTTTACATACCTAGGCAGGTATTAATAAACGCTTCATCACCCCCTCTAATACATGCACAGCCGATACTTTCTTTCTTGTCGTCTGCCTTTCCACATGGCCTGGGGTATTTTCATATAATAAAAGCATCTCGTCTACCTCCTCCATCTCACTCACGATGAACTCTATCGCTTCCTGCAGCTTTGATACGTGTCCGGTTGCGGCGAGCCCATATGGCTACCCGCCGAGTTCAGCAGCAGATGCCATCTTTTTGATTATTCATATCGGATCGATATTCGCGTGTCTGCTTTATTCCTTTTATTTGGCCGACGCGGAGAGACGATGGCTAGAATTCAGCATACCGGTCTCCATAGCTTGTCTACTCGAAGCTACCGGCCACGGCGTCCGACTCGGAAGCGCATCTAACCCCTGGAACGTGAACTTATATGCTATCTCGACAGCTTTTATATTGGTCGCCCCCGCTTTTGTGTCTGCAGGGTAAGTGTATTAACCTGCACATCGAGGTTTCGAGCAATACATTGACCCAGTGATAGCGTCTACTTTGCTATACCCGAAACGATTGCTATCTTGGGCGTGGAACATTCTCTCATACGCATCTCGTACTATCCCCGCCTGATCTGGGTTGATGTGGCCGGATTTGTGCTTGAGCTCATTGGAATCATCGTTTCCTTCTCAGACCTATCCGCAGACACCGGTCTTGGTAATAATGCCCACATCGGCAGTCCCATAATTGCCGCCGGCGTCGCCTTACAAGCGCTCTCACTGGTCTGCCTCCTCGTTCTTTTCGGCATTGTGTTATATCAAGCGGCTATATCATACAATCAATTCGGTTATACGACGTTCCATCTACGGCACGGGTTTGTGCCGATGGCACATAGGTTCAAACTCTTCATCGCCTTGTTGCTGCTTTCTGCCATGTGCCTTTTCGCAAGGAATTTGTACCAAATAGTGGTACTAGGTGACGGATTAGCTAGTTGGACGGCGAAGAACCAAGCTCTCTTCGCCGGACTTGATAGCCTTCTAGTTGCGGAAGCGGTTGTTGGCCTAGTTGTTGCGCATCCCGTAAACTTCCTGCGTGACGGGGTAGAAAAGAAGCTAGGTAGTAGAACCACAGGCCCAACGATCGAGGAGCAGGGGACAAGCCAATATAGCAT
Organism: Hypoxylon fuscum; assembly: GCA_022578945.1. Lineage (NCBI taxonomy): Eukaryota > Fungi > Ascomycota > Sordariomycetes > Xylariales > Hypoxylaceae > Hypoxylon > Hypoxylon fuscum. Next base: position 1,689 of record MU399901.1, on the reverse strand, counting down.
AGGTGGTCGCCCAGTCGAGCAAGATCTTAACCCATGGAGCAGTACTACTAGTACTACTTACTTTATATAAACAAGCGTTAATTGAGGTTTTACGAACTCAGCTCCGTTATGGTAGAATCCCCGGCCGTAAGCGTTAAAAGACCGATCTAGGTCTCATAACTTGTAAAATACCTAGACAGACGAATAACTCTGCGAGCGCTATGTTTCCATGTGGGAATGCTCTTCGTTGGCAGCCGGCAGGTAAGCAACCATCGCTTTGCTCGCGCCCTCGACGCAGTACTGAACAACTTCGATCTTGTGTCCATCAGGAACCAGCTTGGCAATCTGTCTCAGATCGCTTGTGCGAGGCAGATAAAGAGCGTGGTCCATGGCTCTGTAGGCACCATGTAATTTGTCCAAATTATATGGCTCCATTGTGCTCAGGTTGAAGATCTCATCTGTGCGGTAACCCGGCCCACCCCAGGGCGGCGATGCAAACAAGGCCGTCGACGCTACATCTACTTGCAAATCGTGGTCGAGTTTTTCTGGAGAGTTTAGAAGTGCGTCTAGGTATTTGAAGTTATCACCAAGAACCCATATAATGTCATCAGCTACACCATGTAGGGATGCATTGTGTTGCGCGCAGGCAAGCGTGGGTGCGTCCAGCTCGATGGCGACCACTTTCTCCCAGCGCGGCGTTGTGCCGTCTTCAGCCATAGCGAGGGCAAGGCTGATGGCATTTGCTCCTACGCCAGCAAACAGGTCAATGACCGTGGTCCTTGACGGGCTAATAATAGAACTGAGGTCTCGGGCGATTTGGCTGGAATCCTGTCAGCTCGTATTGGGGCTAGGGGGCTAGGGGGCTAGGGGGCATTATAGGTCAAAACTCACGTTGCGACTGGCTCAGGAGTCACACCATACCAAGCATCCTGAGTCATGTAGATGCCCTCATTGTAGTAAGGGAAAATTGTATGTCTTTGCTGCCAATACCTAGGGGGATCGAATCGTGTAAGTAATTACAAACGCACATGGAGCAATTCGGTAGAAGGATTATGTTAGGTACTTGTGTAACTCACTTTTGCAAGTCCCAGGGCACCTCGCCCAGACGAGTCCAGTGGTGGCACTCGCTTGTCAGTGGGAGTTTCTTAACTCGTTTCATCTTGAGGGGCTTAATATCAATAAGGTGGTGGGCGATTTATTATGAAGCTTTATAAATCAACTTAAGACGTGACCATAGAATAGGTTGAATTTAAGAGTTACATAGTTGAAGAGAAGAGAAAGATTCCCGTTTGAGTGAGAGGCTACGAAGTAGGGGTAGATGCGATAGAGCAGATCCACTGAAGAAGCTAGGTAGGTTCGAGCTTAATATTTTTTATTTATATACCTTATCTTTATTTAATTACCGTTCATACCTGTTTCATACCACCCCACTTCTTTTCATAACCTTTCCTTGCTTTATCCTTTTTTTAAAAAATTTTTTATTATTTTTTTTTTATTTTTATTATTATTTTTTAAACGATATTTAATAAAAATAAATTAATAAATAATTTTTTTAAAAAAAAACGTTTATATATAAAATTAAAAAAAAAATTTAAATTTAAATATATTTATTAATATTTTATTAAATTATTAATTATAATAAATTTTATAAAATTATTATTTAAATATTTATATAATTAATTAAATTATTAAATTAAAAAAAAAATTTAA